>WEIU01008314.1:115143-193366 GCA_013389925.1 Aegithalos caudatus
GGCCCGGGGTGGGCCGGGGCTGCCCCCGGAGAGCTCCTGGAGACCCGGCCGGGTGCCAGAGCGAGGTGCCGGTAGCGGGGATGGATGGGGATGTGTGTGGGGATGGCGATGGGGACCGGGACGTGTGTGGGGATGGGTACGACAGGCTCCGGCCGCTTGGGCTCCCCTCGGGTGTCCCCAGGTGTCCCCGAGCCTCTGCGCTGCCTCCTGTGGTGCTGGCATCCGTCTGGAGAATTTATGCCGAATGCCAGGCGTAAGTTAAACTTTTGACGTCTTCTCTTGTATTAACGTTGTTGTTCCAGCTGTTTTCATCTCAAATTCATCACGCAGAAGTTAGGAAAGCTTGCGTCTCGTTTATGAAGCAGCACCAGTCTAGGTTTGAATCCGTAAGTACCGTGTGTTGTGTGCATAAGCTGGGTATGTTAGCTGGGAAATGCTGTGGGAGGGGGGCACGGTGGTTTAGCACTAAGCATTGTGAATACGATGCTTTGCCGTGCTTGAAAAACAGGAAAAAATGACAGGGTGACTGCTTCCTTACCTTGAATTGCAGTTGGACAAGTTTTATTTGACTTTGGTTCTGCTGTTTCTGAAAATAAGCAAGTTGCTAAAACCTACTTAGTGAGTTGGGTGAGTTATTTGTGTAGCATATTCTCTGTGGAGCAAACACTGCAGAATTTAGGTGGGAAATATGTAGGATTTTGGAGCAAGAAACGAATATTGAGAGATGGTGGGAAATCCTGGAAGAATGACATCAAGTCGTGAGGTTTTGGTTGATTTTGTCTGTGGTAATTTATGTGTAGTACAAGTGTATGTGCAGTGTGGGTTTGTAGGGTGTTGATGTGGGTTTTTGAGGTTTGTTTTCCATGTAATCACATTTAAGTGCCTCATCTAATCTAGGAGAGACTTGAGTATTATGTGGAATTATACCCTTAATTTTTTTGTTGAAGGATCTCTTGGGAGTTCTCATTTTGATACCCCAAATGATTCCTATGTTCTATGTGCCTTGCCTCCTCCAAATTAACAGCTGGTACCTGTTAAGTAGTGTTTAGGTTTAATTTTAACTTTGCTTTCTAACTGCCTACTTTTTAAATTTGTTTTCTTGTTTTGTTAAAAGTATGTGGAAGGCTCATTTAAGAAATACCTAGAACGACTAGGAGATCCCAAGGTAAGCCTGATCTAAGACTTAAGAGATTTAAATGTGAAGAGACTAGAACAGGAAGGTGTTTAGGTAATTATTTAAAATGTGGTTGTTTGAGTTTGTGGGATTTTTTTAGATAGACCCAAATCTTGGGGAATCAATTACATAAGTAATACTAAGGGTTTGTACTGAATAAATGTGGTTATTTGAGTTTGTGGGATTTTTTAGACCCAAATCTTGGGCAATCAATTACATAAGTAATACTAAGGGTTTGTACTGAATAAATGTGAGCAAACTGTACATGTATAAATAATACCAGTTCTAGAGGGGAATTTGCATGGGTGCAGAGGAGCAATCTCTGCAGGCTGGACAGTTAAAAGTTTATTCATAACTGTAGTTCTTCTCTAAGAAGAAAAAAGCAAAATATGTGGAGTGTATGTTAAATTAAATGTCTGTCAGGCTTTACAATCCCTTGCTGCTTCCTTTACTGTTCAAACTTCTATTTCTTTAGTCTTTAACTAGTAACCTTGGTGAATGCAGCAGTTTCTGAAACAAATGTTGGTTTAAAGAAAATTTATCTGAAGTGATGATGTTGGAGCAACTCAGTTTTACTAATTTTGGTAATTGTGGCCACCCCATGTAGCAGACTCCTTTTACCTCACAGTTCCCCAATTCCTTATATCTCAACTTTCAGTGCCTTATTGCTTTAACAAGCAAATTGAATAGGTATTTTAATAGCACAGAATTTGAATACTACCGAAATATAGAATATAGCTCTTGATGTTTAAATGCCTCTATCTCACATAATCTCATAATCTTGCATAGGAAAGTGCTGGCCATCTGGAAATAAGTGCTTTATCAAGGATGTACAAGTGAGTACCTCTTTCTTAAGGTTTACTTTGTTTTCCACTTGGTGTGGGGGTTCTGGCCCCAGAAATTTCTCTCTGTTGCCAGTGAGAGGTGAATGTGTGAAATATAATGAGACATACTTCCCTAAAAAACTTATAAAAACTTATTTAACTGACGTGTAGATGGTGCCATCACAGCCCCTAGGGGGGATTAAGGGCAAGGTCAGTTTCCAGGGATGCTTGTTTCCTTTCTTCTGGTATTGAACGTCAAGTGTTTGCTTCTAGTGGCTGAAGACTGGAAAATGAGGAAAACCAAAGAGCTGTGTGCAGTGGAAACACTGTGTGGTAGTTACAAGCATGACTAAAACTCATGTAGGTGTTCTTGAAAGCTCCAGAAGTGAGGAGTGTCTGCTCTACCTGGTGTGTAAGCACTGGTATTTATTTCAGAGATAACACAGAGCTCTCTGCCATCTGTAAAAAGCATTCTGGCTCTCTAGTGGTAGGAAATAGAAGCCTCCTTTTACAGTCTTGTTTTGTTCCCAGTACTAAAGGAACAACTGAAGTTTGGCAAGAATTACTAGCTCCCTGCACTGAGGTTCTAGTCCTTTCACAGGGTGCCTAAATCACTTAGACTGAATTGTCTCCATGTCTGAGCACCTTTCTGTAAGTATAATTAGTTGACTTAATCTGTGAGTAAATATCCTGGTCTTTCACAGATAATTTTTGTTTTCCCCTCAGGATGGGTTTGCTCACCTGGCTGTTGCTTTATGCTAGCGTTCATTTATCAGGAAAAGTGCTTTGCTTGATTTTTCTGTAAACCAACAGCTCTAAACTGCTCCCTGGAAACTTCTTCATGACATGATTGTACTGGAAGTGTGCTCTTGCAAGTCTTGTTTTCCTCTGCTTCCCTAGGAGGGATTTCATTGTGTACCGGTACCCTGGGAAGCTCCCCACACATGCTACAGACAATGGCTTTGAAGACAAGGTCAGTAGAAGTGAGAGCAATTCCCTTCTGTCCTTCTGCCAGCCTGTTTTCTTACTTTTCCTGAAGCTGGATAAGTTGTGCATTTTTTCTGAAAAGGGGAAGATAATGGGAAGGGAAGAATGTAACAAACTGATTTTTGTGATCTACAAACTGACCCCAGTTCAGAATGGGAGCTATTGGAACAGCTTATCTACATCAGCACTACTGCTGGGGGAAAAGGGGAGGAACATAAAGGACAAATACTTTGTATTACCTTCCATCTGACCCCTCTGGTGCTTTCTGGAGCTGTGGGTGCACATTTTGGGGCTGCTTCAGGCATGATGCCATTGAAGCTGCTGTGGTGTGGATTTCAGTGTAGGCTGCTGGATTTGCCAAGGTGGGGACAATCTGCTCTGAACCTGTGCTGCTGCAGCTGTTACTGATCTCTTGATGAGCACTGCTGTCTTCATTTATATGTGCTTCTTTCTTCATCTACACCGTTTCCTCTGCAGCTTAATTTAATTCCAAAATGGGCTGAGTTTAAATCAGCATGGTCCAAAATGCATGTTTGCCCTCCAAGGCTTTCCCACCAGAGCTCTCATTAAGTGTTGGCAGCTGTCTGTCATTACACTGTGAGTTGGGGCAGCAACTCCTTCTGTTGTTGCTCCTCCTCACCAGGAGAGGAGAGCTTGTGTTGGCAGAATCTGCAGAGCACACAGAATTAAGAGTCCTGGCGTCTCAGCTCCCTCTGGGAGCTGCTTTTCTGGGAAGCATCCTTGCTGGCAGTGTGCTGACAGCTGCCTCAGGGCTTCTGCCCATTGCAGTTGGCTGTGGTTTTGTGCCAGGAAGTTTGGTAGGATGTGTTTACATGGTGTGTCAGTGCACGTGTTGCAGAAAGCATCTCTTCTGCTTCTTAAAAAGCAAGGTTTTAAGGGCTGGAGAAGTAATTCCCTTCTGGTCTTTGAGGCAGAGAAATATGGAATGTGCCTTTAACACTTGGGACAGTGTGTCTCAGGGGGCTACATTCAATGGGTTGTGTTTATTTTACCTCCTGAGCAAATGGTGGTCTTGGAAACAAACTCTTATTTCATGTTCAATACAGCAGGATGGACAGATGGCTTTCTTTCTTTGTATGATACAAAGTTACTTAGACTTTACCTAGACTTCAGTTTTGAGTTGATGCTACAGCTTTTTCATGTTTATATTTTGGATATTTACTGTTTTCTTGATGAGTTGATGTTAACTGTAGAATGAAAAGATAACAGCATTTGGGGTTACATCATTCCAGCCTTAAAACCTTCTTTTTATTTTATTTTCCCAGATTTTACTGTGTTGTTCCGGTAATGGCCATTATGACTCTGTGTATACAAAACAATTTCAGGAAAATGCTGCCATTTGCCAGGGTAAACTTAAAATCATTTTTCTATGGAAGAGAATTGTGTGTTTTCATATGTTTAGAGGCAGGGTTTGTTTCAACTTTTAGGGGTGGGGAGAAGAGAGATGGAAGCTCACTTATGGGATATTTTTATGCACAGATTTTATTTTTTTTTCCCCTATTAAGTGGGTATTGGACCAAATGACTTCCAGAGGTCCCTTATTCCCAACTGAGTCAGTTTATCATCCTGTCCTTACCTGCATTGGATGTTACTACTGCCTTGTAATAGTAGATAACATCTGAGGATCTCCTGCCTTGAAAACTGCAGGAGTTCTTGTGGATCTCACATTATCGAGCTTTGTGTTGGTTTGTTCAGCTGTGTTATATGAGATCCTCTACAAAGATGTGTTTGGAATGGATGAGGAAGAATTAAGGTCTGCAGTTGAGGTGTTTCGAAGTAGATCCAAGAAGAACAGAAACAGTGGTCCTGTAGGAAGTGAGGATGCAAACTTTGATGTTCTCCATGAAAAAGAGCCCAGAAATCCAGCAGAAAAGAGGTAGTATGCTGGGAAGGGGATCTGGTAAGAGGGAAGAAAAAAAAGTCTTATAAACCTTGCAGAGAACAACTTTTCCAAGTTTCTCTGATTTTTTTTTTTTTGAATATTAACTCTTCTTTTCCTGTGTTATTACACAAACAACGAAGCTCAAATATATAATGGAAGAGAGTGTGCTTTCCTTGAAGCTGGGAAGTGCCATGTAATTGAACATCCTCTGCTGCAGGCTGTGTTATAATTGTGTTACTCTGTAAAATCACAGCTTATTTGTAAGTAAAATTGCTCCTTATTCATTAGAGCTTTTAAATTTTTTTTTAATGAGAGACCTATTAGTTTTCTAAGCCTCCATAGCTCTGAAAGGCTGGAGAGCTGCCTCTGAATGCTTGCAGACAGTGTTGGTTTGATGGTACCTGGCACAGAGTGTTTTGTTGTACTTGACAGTGCAAGAATTCAACCAGTGGGATCACCTTCATCCTTTCCTAATGCAAGCAGTAGCCCTGCTTAGAGATGGGTTTGGGAACAAGCAAAGGTCAAGTTCTTAAAGCTTGGAAAAGGCTTGTCCTGCACTGCATTTCACCTTGCTGGTGTTTAAGGCAAAATGTGCCACTTGATGGCACCATGGTGCTTTTTCAGGTTGTATGAACAGTTGGTGATATTAATCCTGGCTAGAAATTGTGTGTTGTAGCTTTTGGAGTCTTATTTTCCATTTTTTTTAGACTGGACGACTGGGAAGGCAACGATCCCGACAATCCACAGGAAATCAAGTTCAAACAAGGCTTTGAAGAGCAAAAGGTTTGGCAGTTTGGGGAAAAATCCTTATGGCTTGCTTTTGGTTTGTTGGTTTGTTTTTGGTTTTTTTTTTCTGTTGTATGATGTTATCCTTGTTAGGGCTAAATCCTTTTTAGCACTTTTAAAAATCTGGTTTTGGCAAGTGGGTGGTTTATTTCTTGCATCTACTTGTCTTTTGGTTTTCCCCTTGAGTTTCTCTTAAATTGAAAATGCTCTTTTCCTTTCTGAAATTTTCTAGTTCTTCTCTAGCTGATTATTATTTCCCCCAAAAGATGGAGCTTAGCAGATGTTTCCTGATTTGCTGTTTGTTTTTCCCAGAACGTGGTTTAAATTAGTTCACTTTTGTCTTGACCATAGTATAAACTGCTTCAGAATACTTTTAGAAACTTTACAGAAGTAGAATTTTCAGATACAATAACTGAGATTCTCACCAATTTTTGAATCTGTGGCTTCATTGGTCTGGTTGGCTTCCTTTGGTTCTTTTTGAGTCCAGAACATGCCAAGTGTTGCTCTTAAGCCTGTTCTGTTTTCCAGAGTCAGCTTGCTCAGCACCTGATTGCCTGGGTCTGTTCTCTTACTCTTGAGTTTTAGTTTTTAGGGAAATACAGTGGAAGTGAAAATTCTGGAAAATAGCATCTGTACTTTTTAAAATGGTACACAGATACTGGCAGGATAAAGCCTGTGCTGAACACATGAAATGCACTTGTTAATTCTGCATTCCAATTCTGTTTTTAGCCTCCAGAAAATCCTCCAAAGATGCCTGTTCCTTATAAAGTGCTAAAAGCACTGGACTCTACCATCTATCGAAATGTGGAGTTTGATGTTTGGCTGGACAGCAGAAAAGGTATCTTTGGAAAAGGGGAAAGCCAAAAAACTCCTCCTGTAGTAGGGCTAGCATTAAATTTATGAATCTGAGTCACCTGTTTCTGCAGCTGAAATGTGAAGGACACAGGTGAACCCAGCAGATAGCTGTTCTTGGTTTCCTGTCTGCCATTCAAAGTACAAAATACCCAGCTTCTGATACTATATAATGGTACAAGGTTGCTTAAGATCTGATCCCTGCAACTTATGGACTGTACACAGGAAATAGAAGGATTCAAAGCAGAGCACAGAGCTCCATTGCCATTCTGTTGTATTGGAAAGCATTCAAATGTAAGGGTTTTGTTACAGCATGTGTGCAAAGACTTCTTTTTAGAGCACGATTTTGGCCCCAGAATTGTATAATAATGAAGATCTCAAATTTAGCATTGAGATCTGTCAGATGAGTTTTTTCTCCTGCCTCCTGGGCTTGAACGTTCTGCAGAGATTTCCTGGTTCTTGTGGCTTGGGAAAGGTTGGCTGCCTTTTGACATTCACTGTGGCTGATCTGTAAAGGAAGAAGTTACCAAGAAAGATCAGTTTTTAAGTGATACTTGATGTCTGACCCAAAGTGCTTTGCATGCTAGAGAACTCCAGCATTTCACCACGTCGTAATCAGTAATGAGGATCATTAAAATTCTTGGAACAGAGTGCAGTAACCAATTATCTGTGTAGAATACTGACGTGCAGAGAAGCCAGGCAAGGGAAGAGAGGTAAAAAAAGCTGAAATCTTAACAGCAAGGAGACTTCAGGCAATGTTAGCTTTTCCTGGATGACATTTCACGTTTGCCAAGTACCACCAGGACTCTGGCAAGATAAGAGATGTCCAACATTCTTAATTCCAGGATTTGTATTAAGTGCAGGATTAGCTCTGTGCCACCACAGAAGCTGCAGTGTTGTAGTAGTGCTGCTTGCTGCATTATCTGGCTGTTACTGGTCTCATGTGACTTAGCCTGGTTATGGTCTATTGTAAGAACATCTAGAGTTACTCCACTGTCACTGTGTGGAATGTTCTGGGTATGCACAGGAAGTATTTAACTCAATTGGCCTATAAATTGTAGTTGGATGCTGTCATGAAGTACTTGTAGGATATGTGAAGAAAGAACAGTAGTTTAAAGGCTTTTTCCCCCCCTTTTATTTATTTATTCATTTATTTTTAGAGCTTCAAAAAACTGACTACATGGTGTTTGCTGGGAGACAGTACTATTTAGGAGACAAGTGTCAGGTTAGTACTCAAAGGAGACCCAGTTATGATAAACTGTTAAAGCTACTTTAAATGGACTATGATAAACCTTGAAATCACTTGATTTCATGGATTTTTTTCTAATGCTTTTCTCATTCTCTTCCCTGTAGATGTTCTTGTAAAGGTAATTTCTTTCTGAAATATTCCTTTAAACTTGGTAGTGTGATAGAAAAGCAGTTTGGGGATTCAATGTAAACCAGTCATCCACATTCTCTGAGTGCAGAAGTTCCAGGCAGAGCTCAAAATGCACATTTAGATTTTTTCACTTGGGCTAAGCAACAATTCTGGATAGTCTTATCCCTCTCACCGGTGAAGTAGCAAAATATTTTTATAAAATAAAAAGGGAAGAGCTAAAAAGGGAGGAGTAGAATGATCTGGACAGGAGATGCTGAAGGGAAGGTCAGTTTTCTTTGTATTCTGATGTTGTACATAGTGAGGGCGTATTTTATTATCACTCTTAAAGGAAGTGCTCATGATTCACAGTGACTCGTTTCTCACTGAGCAGAGCTTTCCTTTTCCTACTTTATCTTCTGTTCTCCTCAAGTTCTTAAGCAGCAGTCTTCCATGGTACTTATCTGCTGGGCACAGGGGATAAAAATAAATTGGGGAGCAGGTATCTTGCCTCTCAGTTGCTCACAAGACTGATTTTATTTCTTTTTATCCTCCCTGAAGTTAGTACAGTGCTCTTTATTTTGGTTGCAGTTTTGAAGAAGTATTTGAGACTCCTGGGCCAACTCAGTAACGTGGGACTGGGTAGGAGCAGCCTTTGCTATTAGTGGTTTGTGGACAATATTCTGATGGAGCTTGGGTTTTTTTAGAGCTCCCCTTGTTCTCTCTCCAGGTGTGTCTGGAACCAGGAGAGAAGTATTACAATGCTCACATCCAGGAAGTTGGACAGGATCGCAACACATTGACTGTATTTGTGGAGGAGCTGGCAGAAAAGTAAGCGGTCTGGTGATGGCTTCAAGTTTAAACTTTCTGGTTGAGGAGTTTGTTTTTCCTCTTGGATTTCTAATGACCAAAATGATGATTGTAATGCTTTCTGTGGAAATCTTCCTTCACTGGAATGTAAAAGTATTCTCTGCAGTTTGGGCTTAATTCACAGAGAGCAAATTGCCTTCTGCTGTTGGGTTTCTCTGGAGTTTTTATGTTGTACCCAAGCAACTAAATAATTGGCCCTCCTGGTGAATCTAATCACTTTCCCCCTTGCTGTTCAATCATTCACCCTCCTCCAAAGCTGGGATTGACAGCATCCTGCAAAAATTCTGTGTTTTCCTTTTGCTTTTTATGGGTATCTCTGGAGGCACACAAATGCAGGCAGGGGAGAGGGACTTGACCCAGGAAGTAAATAGTGTTTAAACTAAAGCCCAGCTTGTCTTGTCTAAATAAACAAGTAGCACTAATATGTGCTTGGTGCCAGAGAAACAGATTATTTATTTTCACAAACTATTTTCCCCTGTCTTGGTGTTGCTTCAGCTTATGTTGTTGTGCAGAATGTATCCCTGGGGCACTGCTAACGTGGGTGTCCTTCCTGCAGGCACACAGTTCCTTTGGCAAACTTAAAGCCAGTGACACAAGTGGCTCCTGTCCTCGCTTGGAATATGGCTCACAACAGAAGAGGAGGAGCTTATCAGAAAGTAACAGGTGGACACTTCTCAGGAGTAGGTTTGTACAAGGCTTCCAGAAGCATTCCTTCCCTGGGGAAGTAGGGGAGGTGCTCATGACATTTGTAACTGTAGCAGTCTCCGGATATTGGAAGCCACTTAATTACCCGTGATGTAAAACTTGGCCGCTGCAGGGGTTTGCTGGAAAGTTATCTTTCAGACAGTGATGAATTTGCTTTTGCAGAAGAGCAAATCCATTGAAATACAAAGCAAATTTGGTATTGCTGAAAATTGCCCAGAACAAATTTGCCACTTGAGAACCATCTTAAAGACATGTGAGTGAACCAGAGAGCTTGTCTGATCTGGCATTAGCAGAGATGCATGGAGGGGGACCAGGGCTTCCCCAGCCACTTAAATATGACTTCAGTTATATTGAAGGAGCAGTTGTGAGGCTTTTTACTTCCATAAATAAATGCAGCCTGCATAGAGAGATTTCAACACTGAGTACTGATTGGGTCAGCTGAATCTGGGAAGGTACTCCTGTGTCAAATTCTTGTATCCTCATCATACAGAATTCCTGCTTGGTCCTTTTAAAGAAGGGTCTGTACTTGTGGGTCTATTTTCTGAGTCTGTAAGGTTTTCAGCCTGTCAGACTGCTGATTTTTTTTTTTCCCTTGAGAAAAGGATTTTTCCCAAGGGTAGAAAAATTAGTAGTCTGACAGACTGAAAACCTTACAGAGTCAGAAAATCAGACCCACTTGTAGTTTCCATATTTACGATGCACTTTTTCTGGAACAGGCCACTGGCTTTCTTTTCCATGGGTTCAAATATAAATTCTTCTCTTTATCATTTGAGACCATAGCTCAGATTTAAAGTGCATATCTTTCCTGTCCTCAATGGAAACTGCAGAAATGGACGTGAAGACACGGAAGAGGATGCTGAAGAAAGTCCGTGGGAAGGAAGTGTTCATGGCCGTCGCTTACAGCAGGGGCCAGCCAGTGCTGCCACCCCGGCTGCAGCACGGTGCTCCCTCAGGGCGCTTCCCTCCCATGCACTGCTCCCAGGGAGGGGCAGCCATGGCCCCCTACAAGCCCTACCACCAGCAGAACCCTCCCAGGCACCACCGTGAGCCCGGCATGCCCAGGTAGGAAGCTTTGAGAACCTGAGCTGGCCGTTTGTTTTCTGTTCACTCTTGCTGCAGGCTGGTTAGGGGAGAGCTTGTGCTGTTAAGGTAAAACTACAGCTGAGAGGCACTTCTGGTAGTTGCACCTTTTCCCCTTTACACTCAGGGGGTCTGCCTGATTTATAGATACAGACAACATGCTTAGCCCTCAAATAGCATTCTACCCCAGCCCAGGGAAGAGAGGCTGTCAGAGCTATGACAACTTCTCCTTCAGGTCCTGGTGAGTGACGACAAACCCACTAAAAATTGCTCTACCAGGCACTGAGGAGGCATGAATTGCCTGTTTGCAGCAGAGTGTGAAAGAGCAGGTTCCTATTGCTCTGCAGCAAGAGCTGAGTTAGAACTGAGCAGGCAGCCAGAGGTGAAGGTGGTGGTGACTCCTCAGCCCTCTGTTGTTCCCCAGCTCGTACCGACGCCCGCTGCCCTGTGTCAGCAAGGAGTGCCAGTATGGCTTTGTGCCAGGGCCTGCAGAGGAGCCCCAGGGGCCAGAAGAAACTGTGATTTTCTGTGAAATCAAAGGAGATGATGACACTGCTTTTCCTACTCTGCCTGTGAGTTATGAGCAAAGGGTAAGATGAAGCCTCTCGGAGAGAGAGAGGAGGAGGGGGAAACTAAATGCACAGTGATTCTTTACCTAAATATACAGCAGCTTTTTGTGGTTTTCTTGGAGTAAGGTTTAGCAGTGAATGCATTGCTGGTAATGGAAGGCTGAAATTAGTCAGCTCCTGTAAAACCTGCTTGAAACCTCAATTTTTCTAGATATTCCCCTTCTTTGTATCCTCAGTAGCAACACTTGTTTGCTTTTAAGCATGTTTTCATAAAAATAATCATGTTTCTCCTTTCTATTGCTGCTTGAAAACAAAATCTTTTCCTCTTGTGCATGTCTGTCTAGCTCTAAATATTGTGGGAGAGAGCTTTTCACTTGTTTGCCACCCTATAATTTATTGTTTGGGTAGCAAGATTCAGAAACTGGATAGTGATAGCCTGGATTATTTTCCTATGAATTTGTAGTAGAGATGTTTTGGATTAACATGTTGTTCCTGACATAGTTTCTTCTGCTACAGAAGCAGGAGAAAATTACAAACCTAGACTTTTCTTAAAGCAATCTTTGTTGAGTTGTAGATAAAGTGGCAAAGTGTATTCTTCAAGCTTAAAATGCTTTTTTTTTCTATATTTGTAGTCTAAACCTAGTCCAAAGCTGGGTGTGCTAAAAAAAAAAAGAATTTATACACCTATATCTGAATAGGAAAACAGATTAAAATAAAAACAACTTGGTATGTTTGAAATTTTTTTCTGTGTTGAAGCAGTGAACTTAACTAGGCTGAGACTTGTATTTAAATGAGGGAGAGAATATGCTTAGGGCTGTTTTAGCACCAGTCATTTTTTTCTTTGCTCTGATGTACTAGATCTGTAATCTTTGCTCTGATTTTTCCTCCAAGAGTGCCAAGGAATAAGGACACATTATCCTGCAATTTCTTTTTTTCCAACATGAAATCAATACAGCTCAGTGGCTTTTTCTCCCCCTTTGCTAGACTTGCCTGCAGCTCCTAATGAATAGGTTTTCATGTTCATTCAGTGACTTTATTGTCAATGCCAAAGCTTTTTCTGTCTCTTCCTTGTCTTGTTTAGTAAAGGAATGTGACATTTCCTGGGGAAAGATGCATCTCACAGAGGACTCTGCCATGCTGCTAGAGGCCTGGTGGGAGAATCTTCTGCCTTACCATCTCTGCTTCAACCTTGGAAATCTTTCAAGCCTCTCTGAGCACTTTATCCATCTCACAGTCACCAGTGTCTTCTGAGGAGAGCTTTGAGTGTCACCTTAGCCATCACAAAAGACTGAATCAACTTCTACTTGAGCATCTCAATCCTCTATTCCTCCTTCAGGGAATTGGTCTCTTAAATTGGGGTGCAGCAACAAAGGGCATGTAAAACATTGAAGGGGTGCTGTGGGCAACCTTGGGGCATGCTTCTCTCTGAAATAGTCAGGGCTGCATGTGTGGGTCAGCCTAGTGCAGACACTGCTGTCAGTGCCAGCAGCCACTGTTTGGTTCCACCAGGTGTGACTAAAGATGATTTTTCTCCATGGTGAGCAGTGTTTGGATGAGCTGATCTGCTGCTGGTGTGGGGGGAATGCTCTGGATGAAGGATGCACCAATACATGTCCCAGCCTTGTCTGGGATCTGCTCCCTCCTTTGCAGCTTTGTTAGTGCTTAGAATAAAGCTGGATGAGTTCTTGGAGGGAACAGCTTGACTGCATGGCATAGGACAGTGTTAAAGCTTCTAAATTGCCTTAATTGTGCAAGGCAGAACAGAAGGAAAAGGAAAGAAATGTTTGTTGCATTGGAATGGACACACAGATGATGCTTCTAGTAAGCTTTGGTTGCAGCAATCTGGGTCTGCCAGCCTGTTTCTGTGTCTGTCTATAGAGCATAGAAAGGTTTTAAATTATTTTTAAATGTATGCTTCTGACTTTGCTTTTCAGAGCCACAGTAGCCCTGCTCCCATTGTCCATAGTCCAGGGGCATTTTGGGTAGCAAGGAGAAATCCAAACTCAGTTCCATCTAACAAGCAGACCCTGAGTGCCTTAGAAGAGGAAGAAGAAGCAAGTGAAAATGGTGAGTTCTAAAAGAAACTTAGAGAAAAGGCAGAAAAATTAAGAGATTGTCAATGTGCTTTTCATTGTCAAAAGTAGATTCCTTACATCTCCTAAAAGAGACAAAGTGAGAGGATACTGAAAGCAGGTTATTAATGGAGGCACTGAAATGTAATTGCAGTGACTCCAGCTTTAAGCTTTTTTGCTTCCCACATTTTTTTTTCCTCTGAATCAAAACTTCCTGTTCTCTCTCCCTTGTAGTGAAATTTCATGAGGAATATATTTATGCACCTCCAGGTGAGTAAAAGTTCAGGCTTTACTGATAGAATATTTGGTGAATGTAATACTTTCAAATTATGGCCTTTTTATAAGTTTGTGAAGAATTAGAATTAATGCAGCTCTTTTCAATTCATTTTGCCTGCATCCTCCAGATCCCAGCTGTGAAAATGCAACAGTGTTTAGTTCAGCAGAACCCACAGCAAACTTGGTAAGTTTTACTCACAGACTGTTCAGATTTGAGATCTTTGAGGTGTGTGGCATTCATGGAAACTGTCCTTGGATGCACAGTAGGCCAGAGACTTAATAAAAGAAATGAAATCAGCATTCCTTTTTATAGTCACTACCCTTTTCCTCCCTGAATGGTGAGGTTTTTATCTGAGTCTTCAAGTACAGCCTGAATTGCACTGGATACATTAATAATTTTCCAGCTTTCCCTCTGCAAAGAGAGAGAGTGTGTATTTGAGTGCTATTTACTTTTCTTTCTCTGCTCCAGACAGCACTTGCTTTTATCAGACCACCCTTCAGGTTATATTCCAGTTAATATTAGTTCTCCTCTGTGGGACTGGAGAGGTCTCATCTGTAGTAGAACTTACCTTGGAATTTTAATTTTTTTTTAATTAAGTCTTTAGTCACCTGCTGCTCCACACTGGGTGTGAAAGACATCCTGAGCATGTCAGAATAAAACTGTGTTTAGTTGAACTACAAAAGACACTCTGAGTGTATAGTCCATAAACTTAAAAATAAAGAAACAGGGGTGTGGTGTGTGTGCCTTGTGGCTTTGCCACTGAAATGAACCATGCTTTGCTTTGGAATCCCTTCAGGAAGAAGGGCCAGTGGCAGTGTCACCTCAAGATGAAGTGGCTTCCTACAGCTATCCCCAGAAGGTAGTGTCTGGTACTCTGAGCTGTAACTCACACTTCATTGTGGTGGCCCTGCAGAGAGGTAACCACTCTGCTTGCACTGTGGCACTTGGTGGGGACCCCTCACAGCCTCTGGCAGCAGAGAATGCAATTCCCTGCAAATACAAGCAAAGCAGAAGATGCCTCTTGGGTGTCTGCAACTCTAAACTGGTATTTTCAAGACAGTTCTTAGGGAGTTTGGATAGTTAATGCCTTTACAGCTAGGATTTACAAGATGGATTTGTGTGAAGTGAGAATTTTTGAAGTACTTGGTATTTTCTCATAGTCTTTGTCAAAGCCAGTTGCAGAGGCAGACTGTCAAATACTCTTGACTCTTTTCCAGGTGTTGGTGAACTCTGCAACAGTTTCCACCTCCACAGATGTTTATACTGCTCCAGCTACAGGTCTCTCTTCAAATTCTGCTGCCTCCACTCCAGCCAGTGTCATAACAGCAGCTCCCCCACAAACAGCAGTTCAGCCTGTCATAGTATCTCCCTTTTCTGTGGGGAGGCCAGGTAGAGTGTACACACTGCAGCTGTGGACTTGGATTTCCAAGTTTTCAGTTACATTTTCCCCGCTCTTCCTCCCCCCATCCAAAACAAGTGTTAAAAGGCTTAAAAAAAAAAAAAGTGTCACTTGTTTTGGTTTAAAATTAAGTAGTTGTAACTTGGCTGCTGAATTCTGGTTTTGAAGGGGGTATTGCCCCTGAATTTTTGGGAATTGGGGCTTTGGATTCCCCCCTTGCCACCTTTAACCATTAATGCCAAATGTTTGCTAGAAAATTGTTTTCAGAAGGCAGAGCTCCCTTCACTTCCCCTTTCCTACAGCTATTTTCTCTCTTCAGTTGAGGCAGCAAGCCTCTAGAACACTATCACTTCCAGGAGAGTCACTGCCTGGGGTATTGGAGAGTCCAGTTCATTTTTGTGACCCTTAGTTACTTCTGTGCAAGGAGATCAGGTTTGTGGGTAGTCATAGGCTGCACTCTCCACCTTAGGTTCTGTACCTGCTTTGCTCCTGGAAAATGGCAGTTTTGTTCTCCTGTCTTCTGTAATTTCCATTTAGCATCTAAAAAAACTCCACATTCCATTCTGCTCAGTTCTGTCTCACTTTTCTTATCTCTTTTTTTTTCTACTCTGTATGAGAGTTTAGTCAGCATGGTTCTCAAAGCTGTCTGCTCACTGGTGCCAACCTGCTGCTGTGTTAAAGGTGTGGGCCACCTAAATGAATATTTAACAGTTGTCTGTCCAGAAGATTTTTTGTCCTGATATGTCTCAAACCTTCCCTTGTTTTTGTGGGCTTACTGTCACACTTTTGAGGCCTTGAAGTGATTAGTCTGTTCTCTGTTGTTCTCTTACATGTCTGTCCTAGAAGTCTGGCCTGCCTTCTAATATGAAGAAATTACTGAAAAATACTTTCTTTCCTGTAACTAGGCTATACATCTTGCAGATAAGAAGTGCAGTTAAGGCTTGAGAGATTGAAACCTTCCCATCTAGTTTTAAAATTTCTTCTGGACACCTTTCAAAGTGATTGCTGAACAGAATTTTGTTAGAGCCTGTGTTTAGGGGCACGGAGGTGTCAAAGTACATACTGAATTGTGTAACTTAACACCTTACTCATTTGACATACCGTGGCCAAGTTGACTTTTTGTGTGACATTTGTTTCCTTCCAATTGTAGCAGTTTCTTCGGTGCCATTCCCAATTTATTCAGCTCCTCTTCCCCCAGTGAGTGAGGTGGGAGAAGCCAGTGCTGTTCTTCCAGCTTACTCCTGTGATCCCAGTGGCAGTGATCTGCCTCGAGGTAATGATGGTGTATTTTGTATTTTTACTCCTGCTGCTCTCCAGAACACTTCTGACTTGTGTTCTCCTTGGAAGCTTAACAGAACACCAAGTGAGAATACATAGTGAGAAGAAATGGCTCTCTGCAACACACAGGGAGTGAGAAATAATATTACAGATACTTATGCTGAAACATTTTCATTCCCAGTTTTGAACAGAAAGTTTGTGTCTGACTGAAATACATGATTATTGCAGCTCTAGACAGCACCTTAAATAAAGCCCATGGGAGAGTGTGCTTGACCTATATCATACTCATTTGTGGCAGAATAATCACTTTTCTGACAACTGATTAAAATAAGAATTGTATATTTATAAGTTGTGCTGTTGCACAGTTCAGGGGGACATTTTGGTTGTTTTCCTTTGTGGCTCCAAGCTGTAATTCCATGGTATTACAAAGCAGGGCTGAAGTGTGGGCTCAGCTTGTTCCTTGGGTGTGTAGCTTTGCCCCACACCCTGCCATCAGCTGGGACAGTGTCTGAGGTCCTTGTCAGCTGCTCAGCAGTGAGAGGGCAGGGGCCAAGCCTGCTGCTTTCACAGGGCTGCTGCCATGCTCTGCACTTACGTCTCACATGTGCCCTCAAATCTAAGGTTTGTTAAACCTTGGCTGTTCCATTTCCCCTTCCCTGCTGTGATGCCATCACTGATCCATGCACACATCAGAGTTCCTCCTTTGAATGCCCTTAACTGAGGCTTTCCCCACTTGGGAGAATGGGGTGTTAAGTGTGCTGACAAGAATCTGGAGTGGATGTGGATTAATAGCATCTCCAGACCCTGCCTGGAGCTCTTCAGCTGAGTCAGTCCACATCATGCTGACTCTGTCCTCCTTGGCACAGACTGTAGGAATTTTAAAGATTGCTGGTTAATAATATTGCATGTAGCATTTATGTTACACTGCTGGAGTGTAATCTATATGGCCTTTAAGTTAAGAAACCCAGCAGGTTTGGAGTAGGGCAGGGTGAAGTATGTGGGTGTGCTCGATCTGGAGTGTTGTGTGTGCTTTGCTAAAGACACCAGGCCTGGTAGAGATGGAGAGGGGACTTGTCAACAGACTGAAGTCCTGGACCTGGGAGGAAATCCTGCTGTGGGCTCTAGCATTACTTACACCTGCATTTATTCCAGTTTTTATAGCATCTTGTGTCTTGTTTTAATGGCATTTGGGACTTGTCAAGTGTGTTTGTTAACACAGTGACCTCAGGTGTCCTGCCCTTGCCTGGTGCCTTCTATTTGAAGGAGCTGTTGATAAAAACCTGCTTGAAATTACAGTGTTCTGTTTCACAGAAACACTGTGTTCAGTACTGGGCAGAGCTTCCCATCAGCACAGTAAAACCTCTCTCAGGAGATGAGATTTTTATCAGGCATCAATGTGGTCTTTATATTTTCATGTCAGGATGGACAACTTTTTTTGGCTTAGCTGTTGCTTCATAAGGTGGTCACGTTTTACTGAAGATGGACTTGATTTCCAGACATCTAAAAAAAGGAATATAAACAAAAACTGCTCTCCTACTGTACTGACTTCTGTTCCATCATTCCACAGATGTCAGTATTTCCAGTGTCAGTTTGTCACTTCAGTCTCCTAGCAATTCTTTTGTACTGTTATTGCTGCTATGGAAGCAGCTGTTTCATTCAGCTCTTATGCTTGCTTTGCATGGATTTGCATAAACAATTGAAGAACAAAATTGGGTTTTTAAAAAAGCACCAACTTTTTCCAGATGTAGGTGGAATTTCAGCTACATACTGAGAAGTTTGTATTTGTTTAAGTCTGGGCTATTTTTACTATTTTACTGACAGTGGTCAGTGTTACAGCCACACCACCAACACGTCCAGGAGTAAGGATCTGTGTGCATTTCCTGAAACAGCTGCATGGATTGTTGTCCTGATAGATGGGGCTGAACAGTAAAAGAATTGAGAATTGGCAGCAGTGACAGAGAAAACAAATCCTTGTGCATTTTAAAATTGTAGTTTGCTTTGCTGATGCTTTTGCCTTCTTGCAGCAAACCACAACACAAAGTGCCACCGAGGGGAGCAGGGCTGGGAAATGTGGGAGATGGGACAGGGAAGCAGTGTGGAGCCAAGGCCTGCTCTGGGGGAGGGTGGGTATTGGTGAGGATGGGATACACTTGCTCTGGGGGTGTTGCTGAGTTGAATCCCTCTGTCACTCCTCTTCAGTTATCTCCCTGCTTTTCCTTGGTTTGAGTACAGCTGGGAGCTCCAAGTCTGTGCTGTGGAATGGGTCACTTGCTCTTCCTGAGCCTTCAAAGCAAATCTGTATTGGAATCTAAGAAATCAATCTTTTCTCATGTACAGTTCCAGAACTCCATCATGGGATTAAACACACACCCTCTTTTTTTGTCCTTTCAGTGGGTCAGCTTTAGAAGTTTAAAGCTGCTTCACAGTTTTTGGACAGTTGGAAATGAGTTTCCAAGTTCAAAACCCTGTGGCTTTTGGAGAGAGGTTTCAAAGTCCCTTCACACAGCTGGGACTGTTTCTCAGCATATCATTTACTTGGCTGGGGACAAATGGGTCAGTACAGGGAAAACAGAAGTAAAAGACTCTGCAAGAAAGCAGGGAACTCAGTACCCTTGTGAGGAAGGAATATATTCCTTATTCCTGCCTCCACTGAGCTTAATATAACAGCTGGGAGCCCCAAAATTTGGTGATAAGGTCTTAGGAGTGTTCTGTGTTAAGACTTTGTTGCTTAGACAGTGGAGACTTGTAAAAAAACTGAGTTATCCCTTGAATAATCAAGATGAATAAACTGAAATTAAAGCTAATGTAGTCATTGAATTAAATAATTAATTGGTCAGACAAATGCTCTGCCATTGCACAAACATCTAACTGGACTTAGTTAAAAAGATGAAACTAGCTTAACAGCTATGTTCAAATATGTTCTTTAGCCTTGAAATTTTAAAGAAAGGGTAGTGCTGAAATACTGTTATTCATTAAGTAAGAATAACTTCAAATAAAATGTTCTTAATGTAATTTGCTTTTGCTTCTTGGTTTATATGCCTCTGCTCTTTAATGTCATATCCTTTAATTTCAGATACAAAGGTCTTGCGGTATTATTTTAATATGGGATTGCAAGTAAGTGCTTTTAAAACGAGTATAGCAAATTGCCTGCAGAAGCTGCTGGGTTTGCTGACAAATATACTGATGTATGCAAAACTCTCAAGTGTCCTAGATGTGCATTCTGTGCACTGGACTATTAATATGGATGGACTTTCTTGGTGGAGGTTAAAGCCCAACTCAGGAAGTTCTACCTCAGAATGTGAAGTACACCATATTAATTATTTTACTGTAGGTTGTGGATTTTTTGTTTTACTTATAGTTTTTTGCCTTTTTTAAATTATATTTTGATGCTGGATAACTATTCTTTCTATGAAGAAAAGGGACCAACCTGAACCAATCTTAAGAAAATTTAGGCACTTAAATTTGTGCACCTTAAACAGCCAAGAAACAAACATCAAAGGCCACTTAGAGATGTGTGGATGGAGTCTCCTAGGACTCATGCAGCTGAGCTCAGACTGGTTAGCACCATTTCTGTGTTCTTGGAATTTGCTCTGCTGAAGCATTCCCTGTAGCAGTAGTCAAGTGCAGTGTCAGTGCTGCTGCTCAGGGAAGTAAAAAGAGCAACATGAGCTCCTTCAGGTAAAGAAATGTGAAAAAAAATCTCTGAATATGACAAAGTCAATAAGTGAGAATCCTCTTCCTCTGTAAAGGCTTTTGACACAACAGCAGTGTGGCTCTTGCTGCAGGTATTGCAGGATCTTTCCTGGTAGGCTGTGTTGGTTTGATGATGTTTTTTGTTGGTTTATATGTCTTAAAGGGCTAGGGATGAAAAAACTTCCCTTTTCCCTACCCTTAGATCTGAAAGTAGCAGTGGTTTGGAGGAGGGCTGGAGTGTGTGGCTGTATGCATGACCATGTTTTCCCTTTTCCTGCAAGTATTGCCATCAGAGCTGCTGGCCCTCCATGATGTACATGCAGCCAGTGCTGCCTCCATCTCCAGTGGAAGTTTACCCAGCATATGCTGAGCCAGCTCCTGTCCTGGATCAGTCAGTGCCTCAGCTCTTCCCTGAGGCTGGGCAAGCTGAAGTCCACCAGGTTCCCTTGGAGGCATCAGGAAATGGTTTGTATTGGATTAATGCTGTGTTTATGCTTGTGAAAGCCTTCATAAAAAGGCCATCAATGTGGCTGCAGTCTGTGAATGTGCTTTTTGTTCTTTTTTTTAGGTAACTTCCAAAGCACAGAGCCTCCACCCATGTCCTATGGGCCAGTATATTACCCAGTGGTGTCAGACCCCTTCAGCCAGCAGCCTCTGCCTGGCTTTGACTCTGTGGTTCCTGCCTACCACTACATTGGCACCTGGCATCCTGTAAATCCTCCCCATGGAAATTCCCCACCAGTGGCTAAGCCTGGCAGCTCAGGAGCACCTCCCCAGGTGGGCTACATGGCCTCCCCCAACCCTGCACCTCCTGATGCACCTCAGGGAATGTAAATCTGGCAGCTGGAGGCTCCTTCTTGGCTTCTCTTTGCCAGCTCTTGTTAATACTGTTCTGTAAATGTTACCCTCTCTCAGAGAGTGGAGTCAGTTGGTCAAACTGTTTAAAATGTCATGTTTCTCTTTAGGTTTATGATAGATGACAAGGTGTTGCTTTAGTTGGTTAGGAAAGCATAAGAGAAAAGTAGTGCAGAGAACAGCTTGGATGTGAATAGAGGAAGTAATGTGAAAAAGCATGCTGTGACTAAAGGCATGTTGTCTCTGTCTGAGGGCTTGCACTGAGGCACCTGGTTCTTGCTGAAGCACTGAATCAGGCTGCCATCACAACTCAGGTAAACACTGGGCACAGGGGCATTAGAGGGGGATAATAATGTTTAAAATAAGTTAACTTTAGATTTTGCAAAACAAAGCTGCTTTGTCTCTAGTTATATTTGTCATAGCTGTCTTTCTTCTGTCTGTCTTCATAGTGCAAAGGTTTCATGGCTGTAGAAAGTGTAAGAATGATGTTTTGATCTGTTGTATATTGTTGTATATTTGTAAGATTTGTTTTGTGGAAGCTGTTGCACATACGGTGGTGGCCGTGGTGGTTAATTTGCACTGACAGCACAAAATAAAGGCATTAAACACATGAAAATGAGTGGTCATTTATCACTGCAGGTAATGTTCCTGACAATTAGCTATCTCACAACCTGGGCTGAAGAAATGCACTTGTGTGGGACAAGGCTGTTCCAGCCTTCTGTGAGAAAGCAGCAAAAGCTTTCAGCATGGAAATGGAAGTAGAATAATTCCTGGTAATTGCACCTTTTCTTCTAAACTCATGCACAACATACTTGCCCTTCAAAAAGCATTCTACACAAAATTTAAATCAGCTCTATTGGTCCATTCTACTGTTTAGTGATTTTTTTTAAAAAATAATTTTTCCTTTGTGTATAGGCAGGTGGTGGTGAAAAGGGGATTAAATGCAGAACTGTTGGAGGGAAAGAAATTGTATTTCCTTTGGTATCCCTTTTAAGTAAACTTGGAAGCAAAACCATAGTAGGAAAAAGTGACTTGTTACATTTTTGTCTTAAATTAATGCAGCACTGTTTGTGTTGATAATGTAACTCTGTAGGGGGAAGGCTGCAATCTCAGCATTTAGTTTGTCTACTGCAATTTCTAATTGCTGTACATTTAATTTGGCAATTTAATAATGGCTTTTCAAGATGGAGCAGCCAGGTAGCAAGATGAAAATGACCCCTGAATAGCTAATTAGATTTTGAGCTGCTGTGCTGTTTTTAAAACAAAACATTTACACAAATTTGTTTATGAAATAATGAGTGGCCTTTGTGTTTCTGCCTCTGGAGGAGCACTTGACTTGCACAGGCATTTTTTTTTGAGAAAATACCGTGAGGATTTTTTTTTTGTTTGTTTGAAAATAACATTCACTAGCCTAACATATTGAACTAGTAAAGCCTGTGATTTATTTTAAGGAAAAAATAAAAACTTTCAAGTGGCACCTACCTCAGTGCAGTCTCTATGCTGGAGCCATGGGTGTGTTTCACCTGTCTCAGGTGCCATCTGTCATATCCCAAGCAGCTTCTGACAAGCATTGAAGGGAAGGGAATATCTTCCCCTTTCAGGCTTCAGCTCTGAATTCTGCCTCCTTTCTTCCTCTGTCACTGAGACAGCTTTGCTGTCACACATGGTTATCACAGCAGTGTTGCTGTTTTGTCTTCTGGTATTAGTCTGTCCCTGCAAGTCAACTTTTTTTTTTCTTTTTTAATTGAAAAAGATGATTCTGGTAGAGAGTCCTGTGTTTGTTTTTTTTTGTTTTGTTTTGTTTGGCTTACCCATCTAGGACCTGGATTGTTCACCATTAGCCATGGCTATTTTGGCCTTCCTGGCCATTTTGATAGACATAAAAATTACTTTAATTGATATAATAATATGTCATACATGGCCAGTTCACTTATTTGTGGATTTCATATACAGAGGTACCTCTGTGACTCCTTTTATGTATTTTTTACCAGGGCTTTTAAGCCTCAAAATCAGCTTTTTGAACTTGCAAGTAGGGACTGTGGGGAGCAGGTAGCAGTGTGCCCTGGAGCTGATGAATGTTCTCCATGGGTAGGAAATGCCACCTCTTTATTAACAAGAAAAGTGCTCAGAATGGGACAGAAATTTAAATAATTGCTGGAGTTCTTTATTTCAATTCTGTTTCCCAGAGTTGTGTTGCAGTGCAACAGTTCTGCAGCACTTTTGTGAAACTACTGCCAAAAAAGCCACAGCTTCTGCCTAAACCAAGCTGACCTGATTTGTGCTGCAGCCCTTTCCTCAGCTCTGGCTGCAGCATCCCTGAACTGACACATTCCTGCCTTTTTCCAGGGGCTGTAGGATAATTCACTTCAAAATTACACCAACTTCTGGGGCTTGCTTTGAGAGGTTTGAGATTTTTTTGTTTTTGTTGTCAGTGTTTATGCATGTTCCAAGATGTGGGCTTGGGGTCTTTTTTTTTTTTTTTTTGGTGGGGAACCCAGCATCAGCCTGGTGCTTTTCCAGACCTCTTTGGCACATGTTTTAGTGTGATTATTTTAGTTTGATTACTGCTGTTACAGTTTGGTACCAGACCAATGCTTTGGGTTTTTCATGCCCAGCAGAATTGCTGTGAATGGGGATATTGGAATATACTTTGAAGCCATAACCATATTTTATCTTTAGTTAGAAGAATGGAAAAATCCATGAGTATTGATTTCTACTTGGAATTATTTTTTTCTGCAGATTGATGTTTTTATATTTTTCTTTATTGGAGTTCTTGAATCATGTTGCCTAATAGTAAATTTTTAAAGCCAAGATTTGATCCTGGAACATGAGGGAAGCTTTGTTTATTTTTTTGTGGATAGCTTTTCAGCCATGAAAAGGGAGAAGAGTTCAGCCAAGTTTTCACTAGTCATGCTTGTCACCCCCTTTCCTTCACTGTGTTTTTACAGATGAAAGGCAGAGGCTCAAATTAAATTAACACCTGAAGGTTTTGTGAACTGGCAGCACCACGAGTGCTCCCCCTCCACGTGAACCAAGCCCCTCCTTAGGGACAGAGGACACGGCTCGAGCTGTGCCAGGGGAGGCTCAGGCTGCACTGCAGGGAGGATTTCTTCATGGAATTAAGGTTGTTAAACATTGCACTGGGCTGCCCAGGAGTCCTCATCCCTGCAGGTGTCCAAGGAGCACCTGGATGTGGCACTCAGAGAAAGTGAAATATCCCCTAATAATAAAATTGAGACTCACAGTGCCCTAACTTTGAACATTAACTTTCTGATGTGAGTGGAAATGTGCACATCCAACTGCAAAAACTCCTATTAAAAATAAAAGGTGCAGCCTTTTGTTTTTATGTGAGTATTTAAATTTCTGCAGTTGTTGATCCCTGTGGTCCTGGATTTTGTACATTTTTGCCATGGTCAGTGTTAATTTGTGTATCCACATTGCCTCTCTTTGTGCAGGAATCTTCTGCATTCCAAGGAAAGGGATATTGCTGTGGTTTAACTTGTGGGAACTCTTGTTTTACTGGAAGCTTGACCAAAAGTCTCTGGTCAGAGATGGAAACCTTTTGAAATGTATCTCCAGGACTTTAATGAGATTTGCTGGAGGACAGCTTTCCATAAGCAAATTACGTTGATACAGTTATAAGTTGTTGCTTAATGACTCTCTTACACTATTAGCTATATTGCTAATTGTGTGGCCAATGTAGTTGTGCTGGTCTGAGGATATCTTTGGGGAGTAAATTAAAATTAAATTACACTTACTTAGACTTTTCTGTGCAGGAGTAATTGCATTCATGTGGTGAATTTTATTTACCGTCACTTCTAGTGGGTTGCTATTTTCTGCTGTAGCCAAGATATAAAGAATATTTTGGGGTTGTTTGGGGTTTTTATTCCCCCAGCCAGGTGTTATTCAGCTCTTGCTCAAATTTGGGTGACCAACTTCACTGGAGGTAAGCAGGTCTGTGGGATGGCTTTTATTATTAAAACATCAGTAAAGTCTCCATAGAATCAGAACCATTAAATGCTCCTCTGACCACTGACAGCCCTTGAGAAGTCTGTGCTGAACTTGTTTTTTAAAAACTCTAAATTGTCAGGTCTGTTGCTGTTCATAAATGTTTATTATCAATAGGCAGCTGGAAATGTTACATCTGAAAAGGTAGAAACACCTTGATTTTTCAATAGGCTTACATTTTTTGGGAAAAAAATTAAATGCTTTTTATTTTTTTTTCAGTTTACAGTTAAGCTAAAAATACACATAAAATAAATAATTTTATTTGTTATGTACATTGTTTCATTTTGTACAGGTTATATGAGGGTCTGACATGGAGTCTGCACTACGGACAGAAGAGATGCAAGTAGAAAAGTACATAAAACTAAGCATCTGTTTTTGCTTTTTGCTCTTGCCCTTTTCTCCCCATTTTCTCCAGGTGTGGCTGTTACCACTCCACTGGCAGATTCTGAGGTCCTCATTCTGTCTTTGCATACACAAAATTCTTACAACATCTAAAAGCTCTTTTGCCTGGAAAAGGCCCTTGAGTTTTTTGAACAAAAGTAAAATAAAGAAGAAAGGGGGTGAGAGGTTGGAAAAAAGCCTCACCTTTTTTATTCCATGAAATAAAATGGCATTTTTAAATAGGCTCAGGTGTGAAGGCTGTTTCTGGGGTTGCTTTTTTTTTTATTAATGAAGATTTAATTTGACAATAAAACTTGATTGCTAAAAAAACTGCTTTCAGAGTCAGCCCAGGGCTCCCATATAGAAAATAGAATACTTAAACATCTGCTTACTGTCATTTACCTCTCAAAATCCTTAGCCCTGTAGCCCCCTAGACCTGCCTTATAAATACCTTCAGTAGTTTTTAAATAACTGTACAATAGCCAGAAAAAAATTGCTAAGACCCAAAAGTGCCCCCTGGCTGAAAAACAACTATTTATAATCAAAAGGCCTCTCGCTCTGTTGGCTCAAGGTATCACAGTGTTCTGTCAGCTCCTGCTCGGGGCACATCTGAGCCCTGGGCACAGCATCTCTGCTGCCTCAGGAGGTGCTGATGATGATGTGGGAATGCTTTCAATGGGAGGGGAAAAGAAAAAAAAATCCCCCCAAAATTCCCCCAAATTGGCCTTGCTCAGTGGGGATGGGGCCAGGCTGCCCTGGTGTCTGTGGTGGGTGGGAATTGATGGAGAAGGGTCTGTCAGGAGCCCCCCTCCTTGGCAGAGCATCTCCAGAGGTTTCCTCCATCCCAAACCAGGATTCTGTATGGAAGGAATGAACTAGATCTGAAATTGTAGGTGGTCGGAGCTCTATTGCTGCTCTGGTTGGGGATTTCATTTTGCTTTGCACACCTTAAAAAAAAAACAAAGCAGGTCAAAGTGTTTCCCTGAAGCACAAAATGCTATCAAAGGTTTAGAAGATAAGGATCAAACACTTTTGCTTTTTTAAGTGTACTTCTTTAGATTAAACATGTTTTCTTTTTAGAACAATGGTTCTTGGTTGTGAATTGCCTCCAGAGCTGTCGTTGGTCTGGGTGGAGGCAGCTACGTGAGTAGTATGAAAATTACTCTTTTCTTAAAAGGGCCTGTAAATGGGAAAAAAAGTATGAAAATGAAATTTAATCAATTTATAAATGTTTAGGAAATATGCTGATGTGGCTAGCCTAGAGTATCCTCTATCTCCTCCAAAAAAAAAAAAAAAATCTAGAAAGGGAGCGACTTTATAGCTGTTTCATTCACTGAAAACTGTAGGTTCTGTTGGGGGACAGTTTATTTTAGATGCTTCTCCAGAGAGTGAATTTATTATCCACCACAGCCTCGCTGATTCTAATTAATTTTACCATGGCATTAATTAGAATGCCTGATGCTTCCAGCACACCTGGGAAGGTGTGACCAGCCCTGGCCCCTCCCTCAGCTGGGGCTGGAAGTCCCTCTGGAGGGGAAGAGGTCCCTGCAGTGCACCCATCCCAAAAACACCTCCAGGAGCCCTTAGTTAAAAACAGCTCTCGTTAACTGGAGGCAGCCCTGGTGGTTGGGATGTTTTTGGTTTTTTTTTTTTTTTGCAATTCTGTGTGTGAAATTGCAGCAGAGTTGGGAGGGGGCTCCACGAAAGCCTCTGAGGCTGCACAGAGATTTCTGTGTGGGGGACAGGCTTGGACACTGCAGGAGGAGATAACTGCTTAAAGGAGAGCTCAGGAGTTCAACCAACACTGAACCTCCTCCTGGTTAACTGAAATATGCTTTTCTTTGGGATTTTTCCTTTGAAAAGGAAAGTAGCAACACCAAAGCTGGGAAGGGAAGCGGGATAAACACGACATGCTGTGAGAGCAGTGAGTGCTTGGGTGGTTTCCAGCTGCAAGAAAACCCAGAGGTGATTCAGATCCTTGCTGCCACTGCTCTGACTGTCCAGATCTCCCTGTCAATGACATCCATGTCCCCAGTGCAGGGACCTGCCCGTGCTCCTGTCCCTGGCAGGGAGCTCAGAGTGCCCTGACCCTGCCAGTCCCCTCTTAGAGCTCCTCTTGCTCAAACCCAAGACCTTTATCCAGAGCAAACACTAGAGAACATTGCACAGAGAACTCTGGGGAGGAGCCCCCTCCCAGGGGTGCAGGGGACAGTTTGCAGCTGTCCAGCTCCTGCAGCAGCCACAGTGGTGCCCACACTGGGTGGGTTTCTGGAGCTGCCTTCCCCTCCTCTCCTGGGGCAGAACAGGCAGCAGGGCCACCCTGCTCCAGCCACAGCCTCCCTCTGCCCTGCTGTGACACCCAGGTGAGCTGGCCCTGCCAGTGGTGGGGTGAAAGGTGATTATTACAGAGGTGATGGTGTGATATTTTCCTATAGCCCTACCCCGGTGTGCTGGGCTGCCTGTGGAGCTCCCCCCCCACCCCATGCTTGGAATCCTGTTGTATCCAACCAATTTTAACCTCTTTAAAAGGTAAGGGTTTATATTCATACTTTAATATATTTATTTAAATATTCTTAATATTTACAGTGGCTGTTTCTGCTAAAAATCATGTTACATGGGCTGTCAGGGAAGGGATGGAACACAAATACAAGAAGGTGACATTTTGGGTGAGGCATAAATCACAAAAAGCAAAGGTGTCAGAATTTAGGCTTCCAGGGTATGCTGCTCCTGCTCCCTGTCTACTGCAGAAGCCCCCTAAATTCCCTTCATGGGGAAACCATGCGAGTTTCCTACATGGAAAATTATCATAACAGACATACAGTTAAATCCTAACCTGAATTAGTTGTAAGAAAAAATAAAAGTACATAACTACTGCTACCAATATTAACTACATACTGTATATAGCGCCTTTAAATTTTGAAAGTGCTTATAAATAATGAACTAACCCCCCCTGCGAGGTAGGTAAGTATTATTATCCCTATTTTACAGATGGGGAAACTGAGGCATTCGAGAGGCTGAGTGACTTGCCCAAGGTCACGGGGGAGGCAGAGGAGAGCAGGGATGGAGCTGAGCTCCCTCCTGGCTCTGGCACTGCCCATGCTTCCTCTGAGGGGACACAGGTACAAACACGGGGATATTTACATATTTACCAGCAAGTGAGCCACGTACAAATGCGGTTATCCAAATAACCTGCACAGATAATTCAGTTAATTTCTTGTTTCTGAAGCAATTTAGGTAATCTCTGACCTGAGTACAAACACCTCCCAGCTCTATGAAATTCTTAACCCTGGGTGTTACTTGTTAACTTTTTAATTGGTGATGATGCCCCATCCCTGGAAGTGTTCAAGGACAGGGCTTAGAGCAACCTGGCCTGGTGGAAGGTGCCCATGCCAGGGGGGTTGGAACAAGAACTTTAAGGTCCCTTCCAGCCCAAACCATTCCATAATTCCATGACCATCTGCAGGTGTGCTGCTTTAAAAAGCCAGGTGAAAATGACACTGGGATGGGAGGTGAGAAAAAAATCCAATTACAAGAGCAACAAATCAAGAAAGGGCAAATGGTTGAGATCTCTGTTATTCCTAACTCCAAACTCCTTGCCTATGTACAAAGATCCTTCTTGGAGCCCACAGAATAAAGGCCAAGTGTGAACCAGCTGAGCCAAGGAAAAGTTTAAATCCTCACAGGAGAAACTCAAATGTTCCATCAGCTCCTGCCCTGGCCCTTGCAGAGACAGCACAGGGATCATTCACTCATTTCTCTGAAGGAAAGAAGAACTTTCACTAAAACGCATTTGCTTTATTGAGCCATTGAAAGCAGAAAAATACTGGTGAAGTCCCAAATACGGTGCTGCAAGTGAATTAAGCAAAACCTGGGTTGGGTTGTTTCTTTTTTTAATCAAATGTATTTTTCAGAAACTGCTTCAGTTTCACTCCCCTGAAGCTCCTGTTTTAGCATAATAATAATTCACCAGCTGCTCCAAAGTCTATTGCTATCAACAGGGATGCATAGATGCAATCAAAGAGAATTTTGCCTTTCGGGGGACCAATTTGAGTTTTGCAAACTCCTGGACACGTGTATTAATCAGAGCCAAATCAAATATTTGTGTTGAATTCCAAAGTCGGCTCAGAACTCACTGGGAGCAAGGAAGGATCTCAGCCATGAGACAAAGCCCAGGGGAGCCCCAGCCACGTGGAGCATCTCCCCCTTCAGCACAGCCCTGGGGGGCTGCAGCTCTGCCCCCCACTGCCACTGGATATTGGATCAGATATAAGTGGATCTGTTATCACACCCCTGCCCTCTCCCAGCAGGGGAACGTGACTCACACACTCTGCAGGGAAGGGATTTTTGCATTTTTGGGGGCAGCACTGCAGAGTTAATTCCTTTCCTTTGTGCTGTTTGTACCTGGGAATGCATTTGAGTGACACCGTGTGAGCGTCACTGGGGGCTGTGTGCTCCTTCTCACTGAACACTTCAAAGCCTTTCCTCTGGCCAGGGATATAAACCCGGATTTCTGGCCCAATTTCAAGCCCAGTTGATGCAATCTGCATAACTGTACTTGAATTGTGTTCATTCTTCCTCCTTAGCCGGGAAATGCCACAAAGATTCTCTGGCCCCACGTCAAGCAGAGGCTGCAGTGTGGGTTAGGTGAGGCACCAAAGGGCTCCAATTCACCCCCTGCAGCAGCTCCTGCTAATGTTTATTTGCAGAAATGTGCTCAGATTTGGTTCCTTGACCTGTGGGGCTTTTCTTGTGAGCATTTCCTTGGTGGGCTCTGACTGGGGCTCTCCCCTCTCCATGGATTTGCTCCTCCAGCCAGGGGTGCCCGATTTCCTCAGGGAATGATCAACAAGTTGCTCCCCACCCTTGGGTTTTGCAAGTCTCCTCGTGTGCCACCAATGTCATTTTGCTCAGCCTTCCATGAGGGAAGAGGAAATGCAGTTTTCCAAGACAACTCTAACCCTGCAATTAGCGTGAAAGCCTGAAATCTGTTGATACAAAAATGCCTTTCACTCTGCCTTAACTAACACATCCAGAGGCTTAAATATTTGGGGTTTTACACTGCCTGCTGGTAACAAGACTGCTGTCACTACAAGCAAGGAATACAGAAATGTTTTTGAGCCTCTGCTCCTTGCTGCTGATTTATCTCAGCACCAGGGCTGCCCTGGAGACACTGAACATTTCCACAAGCTCAGGGTGTTGGCACCTCAGCTCTGCCCCAGCAGCTGCTGCAGCACTCGCATTTCTCCCTGTTTTCCACTTTCTGGGTGAAGCTGCACGGGTGCCCAAAGGAAAAACCCCACAAGGGGAGTTTTCCCTCACAGGAGGAGGTTTCCAACTCGGGCAGAGTATCCAGCTGCAGGTGTTCCAGCATCTCTCATCCCTCTGCCCCTGACCCTCTGTGCTGCCAGCAGAGCTGCTCCAGCCCCTGGCTGCTGCCATCTGCCCTGCTCCAGGGGCAGGTGTGGATTTTTCCAGCATTATCCTTCTCCAGAGGCCATTCCCAACCCAGTTCCCTGGTGAGGGGATTGCTGGCAGCCACCCTGGGGAAATGCTGGAGCTCACACAGCCCCTGCTGGGAGCACAGCCCTGCAGGAGGGCAGGAATGAAGCCATTCCCCAGCTCCTGGGCAGGACCAGGAACAGCTCTGAGGTGGTGCTGAGTGCCAATCGTTCTGTGTTTCTTAGCAACACTGCAGAAGAAAGTTCAAGTACCCATTGTTAAAAAAAAATTAAAATAAAACCCCCTTAAAAATCCTTGTTAAGAATTCAACCATCTTGCCCTTGGTGGGGTTGTATTTTTCCTCCTTCTGATGCTCCTTGGGACAACAGCAGTGACAGTGCTAAGCCCTGAGCAGACCTCCTGGGGAAATAAAAGAAAATAAAAGATACCACCTGGTGCCACCCTCCTTTTTGTTGCACCTGTTCCATGCTGCTGGTGCTGCTTTTCAGACCTGCAGCTCAGGGAAGATGCTCTCTCCCACAGGAGATGGATTTCCCCCTGAACCCTGACACCCATCAGAGAGGCAGCAAAAAGTGAATGCAGCGCTGGAAGTAAAATTAGGAATTGCAAAATAAGGGCAAGGCTTAGAGCTGGGTTTTGGTTCAGCCTATTAGAAACAACTCTGAGGTTTGTATTTCAAGCAGCCAGGGTTGTTTTGGATTTTCTTTTTGTTTCATCTACACAGGAGTTGGAGGCAAGGCCAGGTGCTGGCTCCCACTGTCAGCCTAATTGGAAAGTCCTTCTGCTCCCCAAAAGGGAAACTAGGTAAATAAACAAACATGTTAGCAACAAATACATGTTCCAGGTAGATGATCAAAGGGGTCTCATGTTCAGTAATAATTTACAATATTAATACAGTGGCCTGAAAAAACAAGCACAACCAAAAGAATCAGAAGTCATATTGCTTAAAGGAAACAACAAAAAAAAGCCCCAGTTATAAGTCAAAACCCTTTTAAAAAGTATTTTCAGTGTGAATGTCAGCCTCCTGCTCAGCAGCTGTGTGTGTTGATGAGGAAAACTGAGCAGGATGCAGAGCCAATGGTGTTGGACAGCAGCACTGAAACCCAGCTGGGGTGGGATGATGATGGGAGCACTGGAGAAATCCTTTCCTCAACCACCTGCATGCCTGAAGTCTGTGGGGTTTGGAGACTAAGACTGCATCCAAAGGGATTCCTGTGGTTTATGGCAACCTTATACATGGTGAAACCATTAGTTTAGTATTAGTGAGTGTAAAAATAGTAAATAAAAAAAGGTGCAGATGGCTATAAAATAGGCTATAACATAAGTAGGTTTACACTTTTTTTTTTCACCTGTGGACAGAAAGGAAACAGTGATGCTGAACCAGATGAGAGCAAACAATTACCAATGCTTGGCTGAGTTTTCCAGTGAGAGTTAAGAGAGCTTTGCTCAGAGCCGGGTGGTGACATGATCCTCCTGCCCATCTTTCCACTGGTTTATAAACAAGTCACAGGCCTCTCCCCATGAGTCAAACACATCCTCTGACGAGTCTATAAGTTTGGAGTTAGAGGAACAAATACTGGAAGCACAGTGAAGGGAGCTGGTACAAACCACAGGGCACTCCTTGCTCTGTCCTGTAAGTCTCGTGTTCCCACTGTAGGCCACCTCATTGAGGTTAATTTCACTTTTGGAACAATTCTCTTCTCTCTCTCTGTCCATGGGAGAATATTTAATGTCTTTCCACATGTAGTGTGGCTGGATGATCCCATCTGAGATGGTGTACATGGGTTCTGAGCTGGGCTCGGGGACGTGGCCGTTCATCTTGGAGAAGAGCAGGCCCAGCCTCTTGAAGGATTCCTTCTTGGAGCTGGAGAGTCTCTGGACTCTGTTCCCGTTCCGGACAAAGGAGCGCTTGCTGATCCCGTTGCTTTTTGGCTTCTCTTCCACCATGTTGATCCCAGACATGGTTTTAATCAGAGCAGACACGTTGAAGTCCTTTTTTTTGTTGGCTACATTGAAAGACACGCTCTTGGCTCTGGGTTTTTCTCCAGCACCCTCCTCGTTTGTGTCGTCCTTTTGGGACACCTCTGTGCTGCTGGTAGAGTAACTCCTCCTCTGGGGCTTCCTGTTGCCCAAGAGGTCAAGAACTTCGTAGCGAAAACTTGAGATGTCCTGTTTTAATTCCTGGGGCAAGAGGAGACAGGAGTTACTCCCAGCAGACTTATCTGGCATGAAGGAATGAGCACATCCCTTTGGGAGAGCTGTCCAGCTGTGCCAATGGCTGGTACCAAATCACACAAGGTTGTGTGACATTCCAGTGTCACACAAAAATGATGTGTTGGTAGTGCTGGGAATTGGGGACCTCACAAGGCTTTTGTCCCCAAAGGCTGGGGGCTGGCCCTGTTGATCAACTCCCTCTGCCCACCCCCTGCACACCCTTAAAACTTGGATAAAAGAGTTACAAAAGAGGGAAAACTGCTGAAATATGGCAGGAATCCTGTCCAGCTGATAGGCCCAACTTTAAATTTGTTGGTGAGTGTTCTTAATATCCATCAACCCCATTCTCTGACTCTGCATTAGGATTGGGAATGTGATGTTGACTCGAATCACATATTTCATTCCTACTCTTTTCCAATGCTTTTGTCTGCAGAGTGCATTGTAAATTAAAATATGGGAGGTGGTCATATAAGAAGACATTCAATAATAACTCACTCTGCCCACAAAACCCCACAGGCCCATCAGATATATCCCCAGCTCCAGTCACAATCCTATTTCCACACATCACAAATCACCTGAACAAGTTAGTGCAAACTCTGCAAGTGGCTGTTTGAATTAATAAAACAAATTATTATTGAGGAATAATAAATTACCTTGAAGTTTTCTTCAGTTAAACCTTCGTTGGTTTTGGAAGTTCTTATCATTGCAGCGACGTATCTTTTCACAAGATTTCTTATCACTTCCTGGAATTGGAGACAATCCAAGTGATTCAATTGCTAGCTCAGCCCAAACTCTGCTCTTGCTGCGTTTCCCTGAGCTCTTGCCAACAGCAGCTGTCCTGACTCCGCTGGCTAAAACCCACTCACCACTAGAAACAAAAAGCTTCCTTTTAAGCTGAGCAAACCTTGGGAAGGGATGATACAGCCTCCTTCTTATGGATGCTCAGTTTTTAACTAAAGGCAAAGCAGTTATTTTGTCCTGGGGTTTGTAGATGTACAAGTCATGGAGAGGAAAAATTTGTTGGATTGCTCTCTGTGAGCAGTTCCTAGATGTGCTCTTTAATCTCAGCTGCTGAAAGGTTTTACAATTACCAATCCCATGTGTGCACACTGATCCTGATAGGCTAAATTTGGCATTTGAAAGTGGTTTATCAAGTATTTGAAGCCGAGGAGGCTATGTTAGCAATAAATAATGTGAAGAACAGCCAGAACCCTGTGACTCAATGGACATTCACCTCAAACCCCATCTGCAGCTGCCTGGGTGTTCCCTAAGGGCAGGAACTCCTTTAAGGGTGGCTGCACCATCTGTGGGCAGCACTGGAAGGGCCAAATCACACTCTCAGTGACTTCTCCAGGGACTCTCACTGCTCTGTATCACCTGTCTACTACACTCCATGGTTTTGGTTGGATGAGCTCCATTTTGCTCTGCTCATGTCCCTCCCTGATGGTTTCACAGAAGCCAACTGGTGCTTTGAGCTTGCACATTAATCCCTGCCAGCCAAAACACACCCAGTCTGTTTGTGCCTGTTGTGTGCAGGGAAGAGACTGCTCCAAACCTGCCCTGCACCTCCTCCCCTTCATAAGCAAGTCTGAGCAACACCAGGCTGAAGATGGTGTCTGCACCCAGGCTTTGCTGGGGGGGTTTTAAGAGATCCCAATGTCGTAGCCGTGAGCTGTGCTGTGAAGTCAGAAAGCACCATATGTCAGTTGTCAAAGGTAACTAATTATGTTAACCACCAACTTCTGATAAAAGTGCTCTTCAGAAAGCAGGAGATGTCTTAAGTAAGACAAATTACTAATGGCTTTTGGCAGTGGAGCCTAACGTACCACCTAACCTTCTGGAGAGGTTTTTTTTCCCTTCCAGCATGCTGGCATAATGCATCCCACTGAATCCAAGGGCTGAAGCTGGTGTATTTAAAGAAGTTTCATCCTTTTGTAGGTTGAGTTTAATGAGTACTTGATGACAGGCAGGCTGAGAATAAACAAACCAGAAAGATTCAACAAAGGAATCATTCCTCCTTCCTGAGCTGTCCCAAACAAGAGAATATCCCAACCACAGTCTGAGTTAGGGGGGCTTTACAAAAAAGAGCAAGAGGGGAACAATTCAGGAGTGTAAAAATGCTGCAGAAATGGTTTTAATCAGGATGTCCTGAGGGCCTGATGGCAATGGGGATGTGACCTTGACTTCAGCAGCCACACTGATACCTGCAAGTTTTCCACTATTCCCGAGGGGCTGAAAGGCAAGGACAGATTTACTGAACCATCCACTTCCTATGAGGAAATGCTTTAATCCATGATAAGCAAAATCCTCTTAGAGGACCTACAGTTATCAAAATACATTCTAGAAGCAAGCAAGAATTGAAGCATTGGGAAATGAGGAGGAGAAAGAAACAGCAAGTAAAAACTTTATGTGCCCAAGAGTTTACCTGGTAATGTTGATTCTGAATCAGGTTGTCAGCATGTCGTTCCTGGAAAGAGAAAGGCACACGGGTGTCACTGCCTGGTCCTGTCTTTAGAGCTGCTGATGGCTCTGAGCAGGTCATGATCCAGCAACCCTCTGCTGATCCCTCACATCCCTGAATATCCCAACTCCCTCCAGAAAGGAAGCACAAGCCCGTGAGCTCCTTACCGTGAAGGTTTTGAGGTTCTCGTGCCTCTTCTGTTCACTGTCAGAGTCGTCACCTGGGCACAGCTGGTTGTGGATCCACTTGCAGAGGTACCAGACCGACTTGGGACTGGGGACAATGTTGAAAGGAGGGGGCAGAGTGGCGCCTTCGTCGAAGTAACTCATCCAGAGCTTCGTCCGCGCAAACTTCCACTCGATATCCGCGTGGTCCTGCGGGGAGGGCAGAGACCATCAGCAGCTGCAGGCTCCTGTTCCTGGAGCCAGGCTGGGCAGGGCAGGTGTGAGCAGTCAGGTCTCTCTCCCTGTTCTTTTACAGTTCTTAGCCTTCTGAATGTTTACATACTCGGGGTCAGATTCTCAGAGTTTCTCACACACTTTTCATAAACAATTCTATTATTTTGGTAACGACTTTCTGATGTTGACATTCCCTCCTGGTAGGAGGGACAATTGATGGACTTTTGCTGAGAACAGTGTGGCTGAGGAGGTTGAACCCTCGTCATCCAATCTGCTCTCATTTTCAGAACTGTATAAATACTGAAGTGAAAAATTAAATTAAATCGGGCTTTTTCCTGCTTGGACATCCACGCTGTGTCTGTGTTGTTCTTTGTGATGGTACTGCATCAATCAGGGATTTCTCCAGCTGCAGGCAGAGCAGTTGTGGTAGTTTGACACTCCTTACATCACCCTCACTGGGGGTGGGCGTAAAAAAATTGGTGTGAAATGTAGCTGGAGTGAAAAAAATACCAACCACTGAGAAATGAGAGGAGAGCAGTACCCAGCAAGGAGAATTCCATGTGCTGGAGGCCAGCTTTGTCCTTAAGAGGTTTTGCTTATTAGTTCACCAATGCAAGGAGCAAGAAAACACATTTCTTATTTTGCTTTTTGCTAGCACTTTTATTATCACAAACCACTGTTCCTCATGTCTAAATCCAATGAATTCTCATATTCTTCCCTGGGAAAAAGGTCTTCCATAGTGGTTTTTGATTTGTTTTTTATAGCCTCCATTATTTCTGCTCTTATAAGGAAATGACACATTTTATGTGTGCCGTATTTTACATCTTGCCTCTGCATTATCCTTACAGAAGCCAGGAGACATTTTACTCCTAAGTTGGTGGGGGTTTTTTGCATTTATATTATCACCATGATGGCTTGCTGTGCCCTAGTGTTTTTCATCCCAACAAAGTGGAGGTGGGAAGTTAACACCATCATTTTACAGCTGCACAGATAGACACAGGGTCCATACAGCCCCCAGGGAAAGGAATTCTGAATTATGGAAGAGACTGACCTTACAGGCTTCAGAATAGCTGGGTTTGGGGAGCACTCCCTGCAATTTAGTCAATTTTTAATGATGGTGGAGCCAACCCAGTTACACAGTGCATGTTCCCTCCAACATCAGGGCAGAGGCAGCTCCCTGCAGCCAGAGATGCTGCAGAGACCCAGAACAGATCTCGTGCTGCTCTGTGCCAGTTTTAAAGTTGAACAAATGCCACTGTTTTGTACATTCTGCAGAAATTCTGACATTAGGCAGAAGAGGGAGGGAAATAATTTGTGCAGAACACAGCTTGCAGCAGCACACTGAGCTGGAACAGAGTATTTGTGTGGTTACCACTGCAGAGGACAGTGCCAAGCTGATGGTTGTGACATTTCAGCATTTGTGTGAACAGTGCCTGACACGAGATTAAACCAAAGCCACGATGATTCAGGCTGAGGAACAGAGCAAGGTGGGATAAAAGGACAATGTGGGACTTTAATTTTCCAAGGAGATTCTGGCAAGGTTGGAACAAGCAGCTTATTGAGCGAGGGGTGCTGGGCTGCAGCTCTCACAGGCAGGCACTGAAGTGTAGGACAGGGAGTTTAATAAAATATGGCTGAACATCAATGCCCCAAAAATTACTACACTGCCTCTCTGGCCATGCTCCAGCGCCCTGACACGGGTAAAATATGCTCACATTTTGACAGTGAGGTGCAGCTGAACTCCATCTCGGTAATGTATTCAAATTATGTGCAGCCCTGGATTTAGAACGACTGTCTCAGTGGCCCAGGAGCACATTAATCTCTGCAGATGGTCTGAAGCAGCCCAGAACATCCTTGTCCCCTGCCTGTTTACCACAGGAACTCTCTGCAAGCCATAGGGAGGCTCAGAGGTGCAGCCCTTTTTCCTCACACACCATCAGACCCCATAAACAGGCAAACTGCAGCATTGCTGTGAAGTATCACCAGTAGATGCTGCTGGAAATGAAGTCCTGGGTAGTAAAAAAAAAAATAAAAGCAGTTTGGAGCAGTAGGAATAACTGCCACTATAAAGAAAAGNAAGAGAAGAGAAGAGAAGAGAAGAGAAGAGAAGAGAAGAGAAGAGAAGAGAAGAGAAGAGAAGAGAAGAGAAGAGAAGAGAAGAGAAGAGAAGAGAAGAGAAGAGAAGAGAAGAGAAGAGAAGAGAAGAGAAGAGAAGAGAAGAGAAGAGAAGAGAAGAGAAGAGAAGAGAAGAGAAGAGAAGAGAAGAGAAGAGAAGAGAAGAGAAGAGAAGAGAAGAGAAGAGAAGAGAAGAGAAGAGAAGAGAAGAGAAACTAAAAAAAAACCAACAACAACAACCACACACAAAAAAACCCCACAAACCCAACAAAAACCAACCTCCTGCTCATTTTTAGTTCATTTGTCTCTACCTGCCAGCCCACAGGACACCTCCTTCGTGTCAGCTGCTCCCAGTTACAGGCAGAGCTGCCTCAGCCCCTTCCAGAAGCAGGGCTGGCTGCTCCCTGCCCACATCTGAAAGCTCATGCCCATCTTTCCATCTGAGCCTTTCCAGGTCTGGGCAGCTTGAGCTGAAGCATGAGGAGCAATGGGCACTGCAGGTGAGCCCAGAGGGACCAGGGGAGAGCAAATCCCTCCCCAGAGAAGGAGCCTGAGCTGCACTTTGTGTGCTTCACTTGGATAGAGAATCATTTACCATGGAAAAGCCCTCTAAGACCATCAACTCCAACCATTCCCCAAGGCTACCACCGACCCCTGTCCCCAAATGCCACATCCACACACCTTTTAAACCCCTCCAGGGCTGGGCACTGCACCACTGCCCTGGGCAGCTGTGCCAGTGCTTGAGAATGCTTTAGGAAAAGTAAATTTTCAATCCAAGCTAAACCTCCCCGAGTCATTACCAGGAAAAGCCCAGTGGCAGCTGCAGGGTTTGAGCATCTACAGCATTTTGTAGGGGAAGAGCTGCATGAGCCCAGGGCTGGATTACACAGCCCTGCTGGGGTTGTGCAGGAGCTACAAACACCTGGCAGCATTGCCTGGGGCAGCTGGGGAGCTCCGGGCAAGGCAGGAGCTGAAGGAGAGTGCAAAGATTTATTTTGGATAGAGACCTATCTTTTAAGTTCGTTAAGTTCACCCGAGTGGGTGTGAATGTGCCACCTTCCAAGCCGGCACATTCTGTGATGTTCTGTGAGAAACCCACCCCTCCCCTCTACAAAAGTCCATCAAAGAGTCGGTGTGGGATCAGGAGGGTGCCTTGGCAGCAGTTTCCTTCAGCACATCATAAAAGGGCACGTCCTGGGCAGATGCAGTTTGGCAGTGGATGCTGGATGCTGTTTGAAAGAGGAAGGTAAAGCAAATCTCTGCCTTGGGGATTGCAAATTTGTTTCTGGGAAAGGAAGGAAAAGGCATAAAAAGCTTTTCTGCACAAAGTGGGTTTTTTTTTAACTTTTTGTTCTTTTTTAAAATAGCTGGATGGGATACTTCATCCCTGGAAGTGTCCCAGGCCAGGCTGGGTAGGGCTTGGAGTAACCTGGTCTCATGGAAGGTGTCCCTGCCCTGGCAGAGGGTTGGAAAAGGGGATCTCAACCCAAACCATCCTGGATTCTGTGACTATATGGGCTCTCCAGGAGCTGGGTGCTGTCAGGCTTAGCAAGACTTTTCCCTTAGGAAGTTTTGAGGCTGCTCTGAACAAATCCCTGTTGGTCTGAGTGTGCCTGTGGGTGAGGCTGGGGGATGCTGGCTTCACCCCACCTGTATTTCTTCTTGTGCTGTCTCAGCCAACAAATGCACTATAACCTCTCTCAAAAGACAGCCCAGACCCTCTGTACAAAGCTCAAAGTGTCTTTTCTTCCCTTCTCTGTTCTGCTGCTGCAAATTCCCCAGGGTTTACAAACTCAGCCTGTCTCAATTATTCACCTTGACGTTCTGCAAACCTGAGCAAATCAGATGAGAGCTCCTGGCAGCAGTTTTGAGTTGGAAATATACAGCAAAGAGACACTTCAGTTTTACTGACAATGTCTTTGTGTGCCAGGAAACCACCATTTTCTTGGTTAGAGCTCTCCTTAGTGCTCTAAGTAATAAAATCCCCACACAAAGCTACAGCTTCCCGAACTCTCCTCCCTGTGCTGAGTACCAAAAAACCAAATTCAGCATCTGTTCTGTACCCAGTTCAAGCCTGGAGCACCTGGGACTGACAGCCAGGACATCAGCCCTTGCACTGGCTGGGAATGTGGCCCCACCAGGTTTGGGAATGGGACATTTTTGGGATCTGCCTGAGTCTGAGCAGTGAGTACAGGATCCTCCAGACCTGTGCTGTCTCATGCAGTGTTCTTAGATGACAGCTCTTGGGTAACATTTATAATAAGCTCAAACCCCACTTTCACTAGCTTGGCCAGTGTGACCTGGTTGCTTTAGGAATTTTAATCTAAGTTGGGGTTTCACTGTCCTCTCTTTGAGAGCTTCTGTCTCTCTCGCCCTTGTTCTTGTCACCATTTTCTTTCAAGCACTGTTCAGCATTTCAGCTATCAAACACTCTACACTTAAGAGGGACGAGCCCTCAAGCTCAAAGAATACATGAACTCAAAGAAACCAGCACTCAGCTTTGCTGTGAGGGAAAAAAAAACACCAAACCCTGTCTCACTTCCTATCACAATGTGAATGTGTCATCCTGGCCACATAATCCTCTTGCAAATCTCTGCCATTTGAAGTGAGAATTAATCTCCCACAAAGATTTCCCTGTGGGGTGGCTGAAGCCATTTCACTGCAGCAGTTGCAAATATTTTCTAATTCAGTCAAAGTGATGTATTCACAGATGTGCCAGATTTTAAATGATTACCTGCTACACTAATTATCCAGGATAATTTGGGCATTAATCTCTGTCCTTATCTCTGTGTAGAAAATGTGTTGTTTACAGTTTCTGAGATGTTTTCTATAAAGATTTCCATCACCATCTCCTTGTTGGGCCATACAGGTTGGATCAAACTTTGCCAAATGACAGCAGTGAGTCCTGACCCAGCCAGCACAGACCCAGCAGGGGAAGGTGCTGTCAGCTTTCTGCATGAGCTGGAAACCTCTGCCACAGCCTCCAGGTTCCTGAACCTCTCCATGAGTTCAGTATTCCAGCTCCCTCGTGGTTGGGAAGGGGGGAATCACTGTGAATTTCTCTTAGCATACAGGAGGTGAAACACATCCCTTGGAAAGCTCAAATCAAGGCACAGGAGTCCCATCTCCTGGCTCTTAACAGCCCTGGAAACCCTGGGATAGCCCCAAGTTTTGGTTGGCTCAGGGCTGAGATGGATTTTGGCCATCCTGTGGATTTTGCAGGTGTTCCTGCACTGGGCTGTGGCACTCTGAGGTTTGCTCTGGATCAGGCTGGTGCAGAATCATGGTTCAAACCCTCAGCTCCCAGGGGCAGGGTTAGATATTAGGACAAAGTCCTTTATTGTGGCTGCCCCTGGATCCCTGGCAGTGCCCAAGGCCAGGCTGGACAGGGCTTGGAGCAGCCTGGGACAGTGGAAGGTGTCCCTGCCCATGGCAGGGGGTGGAATAAGATTTTTACTGTCCCTTCCAACCCAAACCATTTTGTGATTCTATAAAACCTAATGCTGAGGTGATAGTAATGCTCAGCAGCCAGGCATGCTGAGATCCTCTAACTTTTCCACTCCCAAAAAAAAAAAAGCCCAGGATAATCAGTTTCTCCATCCCCTCTGTGCCACGCACTCCTGCCCCTTCCTCGGGGAAGTTCCTGGGATGCAAACCCTCCCCACAGCCACCTGGAAGGAACAATGCATAAAGATCTCACCGTGGCTGGCAGGGAAAGGGCTGCGTGTGCCTTTCTGGTGTTTTATTACCCCCAGGCAGGGGGCAAAGCTGGAATTGGGGCTGCAGCCTGTCAGATGCAGATAGAGACGGCCGGGACAATGCCTCGGGGCTGCCTGCCTGTGCCTCTGGAGGAGGGATGGGAAGCTTTCTACTTGTGCCAGGAGTGCTGGCAGGAGCTGGAGCGATTTCTGCAGCAGGAGCAGCTCCCTGCTGCTGTCTCAGCCCGGGAAGAGCAGCCCCACAGGATCGGGATGTGCCCAAGCTCAGTTCCCTCCAGGAGGGAAGGAGATGCAACATTTACCTTGCAGGCTACTGCGAGGCACAGGGACTTCAAAGGTGCCTTTTTTGCTGAGTAATTAGCGGTGATGCAAAGCGTAGGAGAAGTCATTAGAGTCTATTTAATGTATTTTTCTCTCCACGTGCCTCTTTGTTGCTCTGTGCTAAACTCAGAGCAGGAAACGGCACAGAAAATACATCAGGGCTGGTTTTCGAGCAGGAAAGATGCCCTTGTGTGTCCTGAACAGAAAGCACTGCAGAAAGAGGGTCAGGAGAAACTTAATCTTCACAGAACTCTACACAGGCAACTCTTGTGCCGTTTGAAAGCTGATAATTTTGTAATATGTGTCAGGCAAATTGGAAATAACATCAGCAGAGCTCGGGGGTTTGGTGACGAGCTCAGAGAAGCAAGCAGCAAAAAAAAATCCAAGCAGGCTATTTGACGTAAATGGTGCTTAAGATTTTTCAAAGAAAAAGATGTCATAGAAAGAAAAAGTCTGTGAGAAAATCAGGAAGCTACAAAGGCAATTAATGCATAGGTAATTCAGCTGCAGCTGGTGACAGATGACTCTGCTTTCAAAGCTGGGGATGACATACTGAAGGGTAAGAACTTAATAGGATCAATCTCAAAAATAATACAAGAAAAATTACTAAAGGAGGACAATCTAGCATTAGGAAAAGCAATTAGAACAGTTAGGGGATGAGGCAGCCAGAGAAGAGATGAAAGCACAGAGGAGCACAGGCAAAGTCCAGCAGCCTCAGTGGCTCTGAGGAGGAGCTGGGGCAGTGCCCTGGGACAGCCAGCCCTGGGCAGAGGAAAATAAAGGAAATTTATTTCCTGGAGCAGCCCCTGCAGCAGCAGGCAGGGCAGGTGGGTGCAAAGGGAGAGCAGCTCCAAAAGGGACACAGGGGGATTGTGGCTCCAGCAGAGAAAAGGAGCAGAGGCAGGTCCTGAGGAAATACAAATAAATGCTAGCACTGGGAAACAAGGAAAGGGGATTCTTGGAGCAGGATGCAGGTAACTGACTTCAGGCAAGAGGTACCCTTGTCTGGCAAAAGGCAGCAAGGCTCTTAGGTGAGAAAAGCAAACAGAGCACAAGGAATAAAATAATTCAAATCAGAAGTTTTGTATAGCAGAGAAGCCATCATTGGGACTGTGAGCCTTAAAAACCTGAAAGCTGAGAGAAGATCCCATGGCACAGCCCATGAAAGAACAAACTGTAATGGAAACTTGGAAATTTTGGAAATAATTTGGAAAAATTTCCTGAATTTTGCAGTGTCCAAGGCCCCCCTCTTGGGAATGACCAGTGCAGTGTCAGCAAGACTTTGTTATAAGCTGGATAAAGGACTCCATCTTTGGAGCACAGCCAAAGAGGCTCAGGAATTATGAAAACGAGGTTGGTTGCAATGGAAAAGGAAACACAAGTGGCTTCTGAACATGCCAGGTGGGGCAGAGAGCTGGGACATTCCCTCCTGGGTGACAGCACAGACCTGTCACAGGAGCTGTGGCACTGCCCATCCCTGCCCAGAACCCTGGCTGCTCCTCCCAGCCCCGGGGAATCAGTTTGTTTGTACTTGGAAAATGCATGCTTTAGCATCTCTGCTATTTATAACTTCCATGTGCAGAAGATATTCATAATTAAAATCTGTATTATGGCTTGCAATGTGCTGCATTCCACGATGTATTTAGGTTATATAGACATATATAGATATATATCAAATACTTTTCATCTCCCACCAGCATCTTGGATGGAAATGATAGCTAATGAGAAGGCCAGGGAATATTATATTGGATAAAAACACAGAGAACTGGGGATTGTGCTGGTTTTTAGTGCAGTTAAATTATGGAACTGACACCTTTTTGTTTCTGCAGTCATATTCCACTTAAGTTCAGCTTTTATTTTAATAGTCAAATAAATCGGAGCAGTGGGAAGGTCATGCAGAGAAACAGCTCTCTAAAAGCCTCAGCAGGAAGAAACAATGAGGAAGATATCACCAAGGCTTTGTTCTTCCTGCCATCCATTCTCTCTCCTCCATCACTGCCTGATAAGAGCCTCTTTTCATGCTGAAGGTCAGAGAGATAAGGGCATCTGTGCTGATAATGTTAACTACCTCCAGCCAGGTCAAAATCAAGAAACTCAAGTCCTGGAGAGCTGCAGGGCTGAGCTGACCCAAAGTGCTTGAGTGCTGATGACTGTGTTACTCTGTACTAAGGCAAAAAATAAACAAACTTAGCCTCATTTCTACTTGCCCTATTTCCAGAATATTGTCTTTGATTTTTTGCTGCATAGCTAGTCAAGCTGGGATTTGATCTTCAAAACCAGCCCAAGCCGTTTTAAGAGTCCATGAAGTTATCGTTGTTAAAGGGATCATATCTGCATTACACTTGGAGATACTGCTGGGCTCAAGGAAGTGCCTGTCCCTCTCTGAGTAACCATTCCTAAAGCTTAGGAATCAAACTCAGTTCTCTCTTCTGGCTTTAGGGTGCTCACTCTGTCAGTCCAGGCCATCTACTGCTGGGATGGGAGCCTTGGATTCTCTGCAGGACACAGCCAGGATGATTCTCTGGCACAAACCTGCACTGCAGAATTCACCACTTGCCACTCCATGTGGTCTGACCTTGCCTTCTCCAGCTGAGCTGCTGCAGGTGGGTTTCAAAGGGAAGGACAAGCCATGACACTCCACCACGTGTGCCTGGAGCCCAAAACCCAGCCTGTGAGTCACGGTGTCCTGCTGAGGACTGGAGCAGAACACTGTGAAACTGGGCTGGAACAGCCTGGGGGGTTTGCAGGGGTGCCAGGCTTCACCTCCCCAAATTTCCTCAGCATTCCCTTATCTCCTCAGACCCAAAGCCAGCTGGGAGCAAGGCTGCTGCACCCCACATCCCACCCCCTGCTCCTCACAGGAACACGACTCTGTGCATATATTCAGGCACCAAATGCTTCAGGGCTTTGCTCTTTTATGAGTGGCCATAAACTGCCTTTGCTCAGCAGAGGAGTGGAGCTGGATTATGTGTTTTACTGAGCCTGTAAAGGTCACAGCACCAGAGGGAGCAGCAGGTGCCCAACACCTCTGCAAGGCAGCCTGTCTGCACAGCCACTTAAATGCAGTGCCTGAGCTTAGCTGCCAAAAATTGAGTAATTGCTCCAAAATTAAAAAAATCCCATGTCCTGACCGTTTAAATACATCCTTGAGCTGAAGGGAAGGGACAGATTATAAATGTATGAAATTGCTCAAGTCTGTAAATAAACCTTGAGCTGTGCAGATAGCACTGGCTCAGGAGAGAAGTCTCTGTTTTCTCCTACCAAAAAACAGGGGCTGTAGCTCAGTGGCTACAGGGAACAGGACCAGTAAACAGAAACAGACAAGAAGCTAAAGCATCCAGGTTATTAATTATATCCCCATTTAATTGGGAGTGGTTGTGTGTATCCTCTTTCACCTACACGATCAGCATCATCTTATTTGCAAGATTGCAAGATGTTGCAAAGGGAAATCTGTGAAGCACTGGCATTATAAAGTCATATTTCAGAGAATTCTTAGTAATATAGCTGTACATTGTTCAGTACCAGGGGAAAGCTCTTCCCAGATAAATCCCTTTTAGTATTTCACAGCTTTTTCCTCAGTAATATTCTTCTTTTTATCTTTCACTTCTCCTCTTTTCTCCTGCCTTCCTAACACGAGTCCCCTGGATGCAGAAGCACAAGATAATGCTAATTGAGCTTGTCAGGCCTAAATAAAAGATGGGATAATGCAGGGGGCTGCAACCTATGTGGTTCCATCTGGATACTTCAACTTCTATCATGTAGCAAGAGCAAACCTTGCTGTGCTGCTCACACGTAATGGGCAGAGAGTTATTGACCTGTCAGGCAGGGCACTGGGGTGTTAACTACACCAAAAAACCCCAGAGCCCAGCCCTGAAAATTCCAGAAATAAATACCAGCAAACTCCCTGGAATATCTTAAATCAGCCAGGGCTCATCTACAGACTGCAAGCTCATCTCTTTTTTTTACTTAAGTGTAACATTTCTGCCCTGAACAAGCCCCAAAATGGTTTGGCCATGGTGGTTCCCAGGGACACATAAACACCTGTGGTTTCAAAGACTAAAAGCAAAAAAAAAAACCAAACAGGCTGAACCTCCTGATTCTGCTGACAGTACCCACAGGAGAGGCAGGATTGGATCCCAGGATGGAGAATGAGCTTTGTCTGCTCTGAGAACAGAAGATGCAGCATGTGAAGCTGGAGCACATCGAGTGCCTCTATTTAGAGGCTCTGCAAACACCAGCTGAATATTAACAACCAGATTCAAGTCCATGGGTTACATGTAATTAGGCCAAAGCCAGCAAAAAGACAAACAGTTCTACACCTTCAAATGAATCCTTTAGCTTGCTAACAAAAAGCAATTAAGCTGCCTGGCAGTCTGGAGCAAGGCTGCAGGGCTGATTTCACACCAGGCCTCTCTGGCTGTATGGGAGCATCCCAACACATCACTGCTGCAGCCTATTTCCCTTCACTTTGCAATAAAAACCTGCTGGGAGTGCCCCCACATCCAGTCACAAGGTCCAGAGAGGGCAATCAGCCTTGGGAATCAAACCCACTGCTCTAGAGGTGCTACAGCTCCTCAGGAGGGAACAGGGAGTGGGGGTCCAGCATTTCTCCACAGGGATTGCACTCCATGGGGGAATGGAACAATCATGGAAGCATGGAATGGTTTGGGTTGGGAGGGACCTTAAAGCTCATTTCACCCCATTTCACCCCCCCTGCCATGAGCAGGGGCACCTCCCACTGTCCCAGGCTGCTCCAAGCCCCAATGTCCAACCTGATCTTGGACAATTCCAGGGATCCAGGGGCAGCCACAGCTGCTCTGGGCACCCTGTGCCAGGGCCTCACCCCCTCACAGGGAGGAACATCTCCCTTATGTCTGATCTAAATCCACCCTCCCTTAGCTCAAGGCCTTTCCCCCTTGTCCTGTCTGCCTGTCCAAGTGTCACTGAGTGCAGAGAATTCCCCGTTTCAATTAATTATTGCTGATGCCACAGATGAGTTTTAGGAGCTCAGTAATTGAGATCTGGGTAATTACAGTTGTGCTGTAGAATAAAGAAAAGGTGTGAGAGTGTCACCTGCACCTCAAACACAGCTTCTGCATGAGGGCAGGGACCAGCAGGTGTGTGTGTTGGTCAGCAGGAGGCTCTGAGGGTCACAGAACTGAGGCACAAAGGGGACATTTGAGATGCTGCCATCCCATGTGTATCAGCTGGCAAACCAAGGAAAAGCCACTTCATCCTCTTTCCAGAACCTCCTTGTTTTGTTGCACCATAAAAAGCTTCAAGAAATATCAGTCCTGGGTTGTATTGGCAACAAAACAAGAGCATAATTTCATTTCCTGCTGAATGACAGAGTTAAAAACCACTGACGGCTTAAATTCTAAGAAATTCAAATTAATGATACTGAAATGGGCCTGGTGATGTGAACATTTCCTGATGCTTTACATGAGCTGAGTTCTGAGTCCACATTTAGGAGCTGGCCTTACCTCCCTAGGGGTGAACTCCTAAACCCACCACCCCAAAATCTGCCACAAGCAGGGTATTGGGCAGCTGTTGTATTTCAAACTAGGCTTATTAAATCATAAAATTCCTCCTTAGCAAAACCCTCAGGGAATAACTGTGCAGGTCATACAAGCAGAGGAACATTTTCTGACAGTCCTAAGGGTCACAAATCACAGTGGGGAAGAGAATTTCTGCTGGTGCTGTGAATTAGACTGGGTAGCAATTACTGCCATGGTGCTGAGGGAGTTCAGCTGGTGCAGAAAAGTGGAGGAATCCGTGTGCTTTGCAGATGAAGAAAAGTTTGGAACTGCCACCTGGGGGAAATCCAAAGTTATCTTGGAAACAACGTTATAGGGAGGTGAAAAATCTTTATGTTCCTCTGAGCCTTAATTTTTAAGCTCTCTAGTCTGCAAAAATTGAGAAAATCCCATGTCTAATATGCCTGTTCTTGTAGTCAAAGTTTTATTTATTTTCTAGCTGCACATAACATTTCTGTTTATGTAGAGCTTTTGTTTTGCTATGCAAAATATTCCTTTTCTTCTTTCTTGTCCTTAAATACTTGAGTTAATCCACTCCATTTAAGTTCATCATCTAAAAGTGCACCCCGAGTTTGGTGCCCAATGCCCTGATTCCTCCAACCCAAACAACTAAGTTCCAATTTAGACATACACTACTCTCAGATACACACTTAAAACTTCTTCTTTTCTTTTTAAATTTTATTTTAAAGACTGCAGTCTTTTGCAGGAACAGCTGTCTGAGATGAGCTAGCTTGAAATAACAGGCATACCAAGCAACAGGAGGATACAAAATACAATATACAGAACAATTTTGTAACTTTATGCTCCCTGCTGGAGTGAAGTCATTATCCCAACATCACACACGCATTACACACTTGAGGCTGCAGCACCTTCACACACGGGAGTTGGAGGGAATTTTTCTCAGGCTCACTTTGGTGTAAGTAATCCCTGGGGTATTAAGCATCTTTGTATTTTTATCCTAGGATATCTGAAAGCTGTGAGGGCTCACATCTCTCTCTGCTGTGCTGCAGGGCTGTTGTGCACCATTTATCTCCCTCACTCACCTGCAGGAGCTCACAGCCCCTGGTTCTCATCCTGCACAGCCCTTGGCTGCTCTGCCACTGCTCCTCCTGCAGAGTCAGAACTGCTGGGGCACTTCCAGTGACTAATTCTTGCCTGACTCCCCAGAATATCACAGGTGTGGCCACAAGGAACATGTGAAAAATGAGGTTTAATTTCTTGGTAACATTTTAAAAGTTTAATGAAAGGTAATAGGAGACATAAATAAAGGGTTAAAAATGGCTGGGTGCTTGGCATTTAGCCACGAGCACACTGTGTTCTTTGGAGATACCCCTTAAACACCTTTTTCTATTACATTAGCTTGTTACATATTCATAGACCTTTATGCATATTTCTATTTTTCTATAAGCTAGTTTACACATTTTAGGAACTATTTTGTGTGCCCTTTCCTTGGCTCTGCTTTTTTAGAGCATGCACGTTTCTTGGTTGTGGTTTTGGATTATTTTCTTTATCATTTCTAGTTTGGGCCTTGGTCTATACTTTCTTTAGGCAGCAGATGCAGATAATTGGCATATCAATAGCAGAGTCTTCATCACATATTTACTGGATGTTATCCTGACTAAATAACTGTATCAGCTACCACTGCTACCATGTCTAAGTTTTTGTTAACAGCAGAAATAAAAGCAAAGTTATTTTAACATTATACATATACTAATTATCTTAATATTTGCGAAAAGCCAATGATATATTATGTATTTATAACAATCAGGCTTTCAGAAAATACAGAAAATTCCCTGCAAGATGTACCTGCCCTCAAGGGCACCCCCAGGGCCAGAATGCACCTGCACCCTGGGGAACACCAACTATCCCACTTATTTGGAAATAATCAGCAGCTGGCAGGAGGATTGTGTGACTTAGGTGCAGCTCTGATGAGAAACAGCCCATCACATAAAGTGTCCTCACCACCCACTCAGTTACTTTCTGCCACTTACAAATGATGGAGCCACCTGGCTACTCTCACATCATTCCTTTGTCCTTCCCCTTGTGATTGTGACAAATTCTTCTTCTCATCCTCAGGTAATGGAATTTCTGTCTCAGCTGGGAAAATATTGAAGTGAGGGAGCTGGCAGTGCATCCCATCCCATTGCATCCTGTGCTGCTTGTATAAAACATTCTGATCTTCCCATATTGAAACAGCAGGAAATGCATGGAAATTTGGGGGATTGCATTTGGGTTTTGTTTGCTTTCTTGGTGAAAGATGGGGTCTGCCATAACCAAACTATGGTTTGGCAAAAGAGAAAAATGGGCTGTCTGAAAAGAATCGATATTGAAACAGCTTCAGGGCACTGCTGGAAGTATGTATTTATTGAAGTCTGAAATAGCTGAGGAAAAAAAAAAACAACATTATGGCAGGAAAGTTCTTCCTTCTCTGAGTCAAGAACCACTTGAAGCAGAGGTTTAACTCTTTGCTTGCCCTGCTCTGCCTTCCACAGACACGGGTGCTTTGATGCTGTGTGCCTGCAGTGCCTAATTAAGCACCAAGCCCTGATCCCCAGGCACAAGGAAGGGCCAAGGAAGAGCAGCTCAGATTCTCCTTTCTCCAACCTCACAGCAGAAACTCACATATGAGCATAGGAGCAAAACCGACCTGAATAATGACTGCTACAAATGCATGAAGTGAATTTGTTCCTGCAAGAGAGGAGGGGACAGAGCCTGTTTGCATTGCAGCACTGCCTGGGGCTCATTAACAAACGGGATTAATGAAGATGTCCTCAGCACTCCTCTGCAGGGAGCCAGCAGGCAGGGATGCACTCTCATCTCATCCCCCTCTCTGTTTTATGGCTCTGCAGTGATGCTCCTGGCACAGGATTTCCTGATGCACTGGAGGAGGAGACCTCCACCCCACCCCAAGGACTCCTTTCCCCTCCTTCCCCCCCGGAATGCTGTCATTCCATGTAAATCCAATGTAATGTAAATAGCAGGAGGAGAAAATGCCCAGTCTGGCACCCAGCCTGCTGTGATTCGGCAGGGGGTGAACCTGATTACTGGGGGTTAATTAACGACCCACATTTGTACAGCTCAACGTTTATTAACGGCTTGTTTTCTTCACGGGAGAGATTAATTGATGTTTGCCCTTAGAAGACACATGAAGGAAATTTGTCCTGGAGAGAAAGCATGCAGAAATGCAGCTTCCAAAGCCAAGCTGCATGCACTGCACGGGAAGAGATTGGAAGTGACTGCCCCTTGCCTTCCCAGGAATGTCACTGCTCTCGCTATCAACTGCAGAGAGCCAGTTTAAGTGACAACCAAATCTCCTGTAGCATTTCCAGTGTCATTTTCCCAAACAGGGGCTCTTGCTGAACTCCCAGTGCTTCGCCTGGGTTATGTGCAGAGTTCAGTCCCCTACCCCTGGACTTTCTGATGGGGCCAGTCCCTGCTCCCAGCTGCTCCAGACACAAACCCATTAAAACAACAAGGGTCTCCAGACCCTTCACTTAATTGTTATGATGGGTCCCTCTAATTCATGTGGGATTGTGTGTAATGTGCCATTTCATCACTGGAATTATTCAGGGGAAAGAATGATGAGTGGTTTGTGGCCCAGTGAATAGCAAATACTGCTATTCTTATGCCAGTCTTAGGCTTGGGCTTTGTCTTAGTGACAAGCCTATTCGATGACAATAAATGAAAGGGAAATGGAAGAAATGGTCAAGGAGAGAACCTTTGTTTTCTGTCCCTCATTCCAGTCTCCCTGGAATGTGAGGAGTAGCAGTGAACAAAGAGAAGGCACTGGAAGCATTGAAACAGATTGGTAAAGCAGTGATGCCTTTGTGATAAACTGCTTTTCTGCTCATCTGGAAGGTCAGTGGTCCAGTTTTTCTCATACTTTTTTCCATGATAAAGATCAGATGTCCAAAAGAATCAGCAATTTGAGGGGTCTGTGCCCAGTTTGACCAAGTGAATTTGGGAGTCACATGAATCAGCAGATAATCAACAAGAGATGTGGAACCTGTTCAAGAAAACAACTCAATATTCCCCTCGGTGCTTTAGCCAGGAAAGGAGCTCACCCACACATTTTCCCAGAGACTTGTCCAGGAGTTTGGAAATGAAAGTGGCAGGAGAATTGCTGGTGGTTCTGTTTTTGCTCTGGTTTATCTTCTAGAATAAACCAAGAGTCACCCAGAGCAGAGGAGGAAGCCTCTGTCTGTATTGAGTGACCAGCCAAGGACACAAACAGCTCCCCCCACTCCTGTTTTGTTCCCAGATGATGCAATTCCTCACCTCACTGCCTCCAAACCTATCATATTAGTGGTCAGAACTGGAGAGTAAGTGCCCACTGGTTTATCTCAAGTACTGTGCACACAAGATTTTGCTTCCTTCCATACTTTCCATATTGTTCCTGACCTTAGGAGCCTTAAAATGCAGAGCCATGCTGCTTTAGTTTTCAGTCTGTTGACAAATTTAATCACCAAGGTACAGATTGGCTTTTGGGTACACAGAATGAGATTACAGTGGAGAAACCAGTTTTGAACATTCAAATGAAAGTTCAGTTTGATAAAGGCTCTACAGCCCCGAGCTGCCTCAACTCACATCCATCCTGCACTGGGATTACTCAAGAATCTCAGATTATGGTTTTACAGCCAGGAGATTCTGCTATTACAGATGGACATGATCTAATTTCAAGTGGGAAGACTGTGGAAAATGAAATTGCAGGACTGAGCTCCTGACACACACAGTTTCACATGAGAAAACAGAAAGAGGATAAAAAAATCTACCACAACACCCACCCCCCAAATCAAAACTGAACATCAGGAAGCAGTGGGAAGGTTTCCCTTTATACACCCAAGGTGGTCAGCAAGGTTACTCCACAGGAGGAGACAGGGGCAGATCACAGCCCATGAGCCTTTTCCAGCTAAGAAGCATCACAAACAGAGCAAAACCTCCTCTGCAGGCATGATTCAGGCTGGTGAGCAGAAACCCCAGCTACCTGCTGGCAGAAACTGGGGGCAGCAGCCTCCATCATCCCAGAGGGGACCCACGTGCTGCAAGGCAGACAAATGAGGCACACGGGGAGAAATAACAGCAAAATGAGGAGGTAACTCACAGCAATGAGCTGGTAGGAGTTGTTCATCATGGCTATGAGCATGTTCAGCAGCACAACGAGGGAGATGACGTTGTAGGTCCCAAACATCGTGGCCCCAACAAATTCTGTGAACTCATGTCTGGCTTTCACGTTGGTGACGTAGAGGTTCAGCAGCCCAAACACAGACCAGAAGAGTGACTGGAGGGTCTCGAAAAGTCTGCAAAGAAAGGCAGATTTTTAGCTGGCTAGCTGATGCTGGGGGGGTGGAAAAGGATTTTCAGGTAGGGAACACACAGATATTGGGAGACAGCACAGAGCAGCCACAAAGCACAGCCATTTATCCCTCCCTGGAGACTCCCTGTGCTCAGCCACAGTGACCAAGGCAGGGAAGAGCTGTCCATCAACAGCCTTTGCTGTCTGTCCAAGAGCCCAGTCCACATCCTTGTGAGATGCAGTGAGCACAACTGCCCTGAGGAACCCAAGGCTCCCTTTCCCACTCTGCACACATGCAAAGAGCAGCCACAATATATTCTATTTAATTAAAATTGCCATGCTGCGATACTGCTGCTATCTATAAACTCTCCTGTTTAATCAGTGCCTGCATCATTAACATGTCTGCAGGACAAATGCTCAGGGAACCTATCCCCAAGTACAGCATGACTGCAGCAGTTAAACAGGGCAGAACAAGACACCACGAGGTGGGGATGGCAGAAATCACAGCCACTTTCACCTTTTGCTCTAATACAGGCTGAGAGTTTGCAATGGCTTCAGCTGCTGTGATGCTGTTTGGAATATACGTCCCCAAAACTCTGCTGTTTGCAATGAACCTGCCCAAAACTGCTGGGTTTGCAGTGAACCTGCCCAAAACTGCTGTGTTTGGTGTGAATGTGCCCAAAACTGCTGTGTTTGCAGTGCACCTGCCAAAAATGCTGCTCTGCTTGCAGTGCACCTGCCCAAAATTGTGATCTGTTTGCAGGGCACCTGCCCAAAACTCTGTTCTGCTTGCAGTGCACCTGCCCAAAACTCTGTTCTGTTTGCAGTGCACCTGCCCAAAACTCTGTTGTGTTTGCAGTGCACCTGCCCAAATTCTGCTGTGTTTGCAGTGCACCTGCCCAAAACTCTGCTGTGTTTGCAGTGCACCTGCCCAAATTCTGCTGTGTTTGCAGTGCACCTGCCCAAAACTCTGTTCTGTTTGCAGTGCACCTGCCCAAACTCTGCTGTGTTTGCAGTGCACCTGCCCAAACTCTGCTGTGTTTGCAGTGCACCTGCCCAAAATGCTGGTGGCCCTGAGTGGTTGGTGCAGCAGCTCCCACCCACCACAGGCAGAATCCCTGGCAGAACCCTGCAAGCACTGCTCAGTAATGACTCAGATGAAAGAGAGTCATCACATTAATCCAGCTCAAGAGTTTCTCTTCTTTTGGAGGCTTCCTTCCATAGATGAACTGGACCTGACCCCACGGAGCTGATGAGATCATCCCAGGTCTCTCTGTGCTTCAGCCACAGACAAGTGACCTTTCCCAGTCTCGTCAGCTGCGTAATCAGCAACCTAAATAATTGCTCTGTTTGGGCATCTTTGTTTTGGCTTTCCAAAAAAATGGCATTTATATCATCCAAAAATGACATTTATATGCCTGTTTAAGAGTTTCCATTTTGGCCTGAGGTCAGCAGATGTTTCCAAATGCGACTACTAGACAAATCAATATGAATAATTCAGATGCTTTACTTGACATACCAGGAATCTGTTCTCCCATCATCTCCAGGCATTTGTTCACATGTATCCCCATGCCTTATATGAGGATTTAGTTTATACTTTGTGGATGTATCTTATGTTTTTCACTGGCCAAAATCCTAAAGATGCTTTAAAGCAAAAAACCTTTCTCCCAAAGCTCAGGCTGTTTGTTAGGCTTATTAAAGAACCGAGGTAGTAAAATAAAGATTAACCAAAGAATGCCAAGCATTTCTTTACTAGAAGTGGTGGAGTTCTAACTGTCTTTTAAAATATTTAACCAAAGAATGCCAAGCATTTCTTTACTAGAAGTGGTGGAGTGCTAGCTCTTTTAAAATATTTATAATATTTTTACTATTAACAGTAGAAATACTGCTTGGGCTGTAGGCACAAGAGAGACAGAGGTTCTTATCACTAAATCAGTTCTAGAAGTGATCAGTGCCTTGCTCTGGATGCACAATATTATCCAGGTGTGTGATTTGGGCCCAGACTAAGGCCAGCACATTCACATGTGGGTATGTAGTGCCCTTGGCAAAGACACCAGGAGATTCCTGCAGCTCTGCACACAGTGAGGCTCAGGTGCTGTGTGCTCAGTGTTTAATGTCAGGACAGCTCCACAGCCTCTTCTCACAGCCCATGTTTCACTCACACCACTTTGGAGAAGCAGCTATAAAGAAACAGAATTTTGGAAATTGTGATTGAGATGCTCTCATGTCCTGCTGAGTATATCTTGAATCCTAATCAAACAGAAGAAATCTCAAAGCTCCACCACTCTCCATGGTAGCTTAGAGAGGGCAAGTGCCTGCTCTGCCAGAGGAACCTGTACCCAGGGGGAATGGCAGTGTGACCCTCCAGACAGACACAGCAGGCAGGGGGGTGATTCCTCCACCCCTTCCTCCTCTTCCTCACTCTCATCTCCCCCCTTCAGTTGCAAGCCTCACAGCTATAAACATATTTTCCAATCATCTGCCTAAGCAGCAGGCACTCTGCTTTCTGAGGGATGGCAAGGCCAAAGCAGAAAACCTTAAATTATTCATGACTTCCCCTCATCGCTGTCACAAAGGAATATTACTTTTCCATGATCTGTGTGTGCAATGCAGAAAATTTCCTCACCAAGAAATTGTTAAAGCCACCGTTTGAGAGTAATAGGAAATAATGTGCCAGCAAATAAGTGTCACACTTGACACGAGCTGCACGCACACGAGGGGCGTCCTCTTTGCTCCCCTTGCAGAATTAGAGCTCTTTGTGTCAGCCCAGGAATGCTGGTGGGAATCCAAGTGCACTGATTGAAAGCTTTTCAGATTTATTCCTTCATGAGGAATGAACCATGAGCAAAGTCAGGGTACCCAGCTCTGCCTGGACTGGCTCCAGCCTGGTTTGCTTCCCCCCTCAATCCAATATTTGGATCTGCCACTGCCCCGTGCTGTGCATCTGCTCCCCAGCCAAATGTCAGCTTGTGCTGGGGGTGTTAATAACGACCATTTAAACTTTCAAGAACGCATTAAATAAATTTCTTAAGCGAGCCTCAAACAAAAAGTACCTGCAGAGTGTTCTGTCCCCTGCCAGGAGACCTCACTCCTAATGGATCCCCTCCCACTGTGATTTTGTTTTACACAAACCTCTGCCACAAAGGTTGAGCCCCCTCAATTTCCTTTCTGTGCTACATTCCCTTGGCAGGGGGTTTAAACAAATGTTGGGGTGGCAGAAATTGTGGCTTGTATTTAAGCTGATCTACACACTTTCTGCTAAGTGCTTCTTGTATAATTTTTAGCTCCCAAGACATTACACCTTCTTACAGACTTCAGGATGGTTGGCTTGTTGCTTTTTGTTTGGTTGGGTTTTTATTTCTGCTGGCCCAATTCTCTCTTTCTTCAGTCAAATCCTGCTCTTGCTGTGTCCCCTTACCTGACACAATGAAATCTCTAATAAAAAGGGTTTGCAGTGGTGGCAAGCCCAAACCAGAATGAAGAACTGAACATATCTGTTCACCATAGCTCAAGGAAAATGCAGGATTTCATACTGGGTTTTGAGGGTTTGATCCTTCCTGAGGTAGAATTTACCCCTCAAGACACCATGTGCTTGCCAAACCTTCCTCCCTCTGGCTGCTGCATCGATATGGACACAGATCAAGGAATTGTATTTATTAATTAATTCCCTTGCAAGGGCAGCATGACACATTTCTGGGGCATGTCAGGCAACTGAAACAGAAAAAAAAGTCTGAAATCTTTAATTCTGTTTCTCATTAGCACAGTGCAGGTCCATTCACTTCCCCCAGACAGAGATGGGTCTCATGAGAAAATTAATGAAGCCTGTGGTGCTCCTGCTCTGCAGTGGGGAATGGCACATGTCTGGTCTGGCAGCTCATGCTGCTCTTGAAGGATGGGCTCTATCCCATGAAAATTCCATGTTTCTTTTAGGAGAGAGCCCACAGGGTAATGCTGGAACCTTTCCTCTCCCAACCAAGCCATGTGGCCTCAGCCATCATCTGGTTTTGATAACGGTGCAAATACATCCCAAATCCTTTCTTAACCCCCAGCCTTCAGCTGACAGAGGGTGGAGAATTATTGGGCATCATGACAAGTTTTATTTAATTTAGCATAAAGTGGTGGACAACAGTTTTGTTTTGCTTGTTTGCAGGGCGTGGGCCTTTTTCTAGACCGTGCTTTATTTATTTCTCCTGCCATTGTGAGTTAAGTACTGTGCAAGCAGCAAGAACAATCGGGTGGGGGCTGATTATTATAATTATTTCTACTATTAGTAATTAAAACAAATACATCAGCAAGACAATTCATGTCATTTTTCAGCATGTGCTCTCTCTTTCAGCTCTGCCAGCTGTCCTCACAGCAATTTCCATGCCAGCATCTCAGTAAAGTACCAGCATTCCCAGCAAAAAAAAAAAAAAGGTTCTGCTGGGATTTTAGTCTGCAAGGAAATCAGAGAAGCCTACAACATGGTGTATTCATAAAAATGGTCTGGTGCTGTTGTTGCTGGGTCATGTTATTTATTAATACCTGGTTTTAATAGGTTTATCCCTAATTTTCTTCATTTTCTTCAGGTTCCCCTCCTTCAGTAATTAGGCAAAACAATTACTGTGGCAAAAGGACACTTCCTTTCTCAAATATACTGAAATTGTGCTTAGACATAATAAGATTTAAGTTGCAGGATCATGTAGGGAAACCCCTTGGTCCAGAACTCAAAGCTCTCCCACTGCCAGACCTAAGCAGAGTCTTTGTGACAGCAGAGCTCAGCAGAATTCCTGCCCCACCGAACTCCCACCTTTCCTGCAGAGCCAGCCACCTCACCTGGTGAACAAATGAACAAATACCAGGCTCTGTCAGTGCAGTGACAGGCAGCAGGCAAAGGCAGGGCAGACAGGGGACGGGGAAGCAGCCTCAGAGGCAGAAAGGAGAGGATGTCTTACGTGGAGAAGGCATTGTTCTGTTTCTCACATCGGATCCCCTTGCAGTTGTTGGGTTCCTCCGAGGCACTGGTCTCATAATAAAAATAAAGCTGGTTCAGTCCATTGGCAAAAGCCAGAAGCACCAGGCAGTAGATAAAAAGGAATTTGAGGATGTCTAGCAGCATGCGTCCCAGAGAGATCTGCAGGGGCCCCAGGTGGGAGTTGGCTGTAAACAGGGAAATGAGGCGCAGGGAGCTCAGGATGTTGGATATTGCAAACAGGGCTTCTGCAATCAGAGTCGGGTGCCACATCTCCCACTCCTCCCTGGGCCGGGAGCCGTTGTACTGCAGGACAGAGAGAACAAGGGGTTAAAAACACAACAAGGGTTGTGATGACTCTGAGATAACTCCCAGAGTCACTCCCACCGATTTTAACCCTTCACAGGTAAATCCTAACCAGGTGCTGTGGCACAAAAAGTGGGAAGGTTCTTACTTCCTTTTTTTTTTTCTTGCAAAGGTCATCTTAATACATGGGAAATGCAGGTTTTGTGTTCAGACTTGGATGTTTATTATTTCTTATCTATTTACAGACTCACCAGCCATGAGCTCTAACTAGCAAGTTGGAGAAATGAGATAAAATGGAGAACTTCTCCAGCTCCACCAGGTCTTTTCAAGGACAATCTGTCCAATTATGAAATTCCACCTAAATTATTTTTATTTTAAGCCCAATAACTAACTACTTGAAGTCTGCAATGCAGACTCCATCACCCAATTACAGAGAACCACCCAAACCCATGAAGAAGAAAGAAGAAGAGGGTGAAGAAGGACTCTGACAATGCCCAAAGCCCTCCCTATTGCTTATCCCACATATACTACTAGGTACTAAACTCCCAAATTCTAAGTTTCCAGAATTCCAACAAAAAAAGGACTTTTAATCCCCTACATCTCAGCTGCTGTCAGACACACATGGGATGCAGGACTGAAGATGACTTGATCAGGGCAGAGATGAAGGTTTAATGATGCTTTTTTGTGAATTCTGCCTACTACATTGTGACCCACTCACGGTGAGAGATGTGGGACCAGGTTTTCTTTAGAGGCTTTGGGTATGTTGTCTGTTCTTGCCCTAACCTGAAAACTTAGGATTTTTAAATTTTTTTTTACTTCTGAGTTCACAGTCTGTGGGTTCCTTATGTCCATGAGTTCATACATAACCTCCTTCTCTTTCAACATTTAAAGGGGTTCAGATTTTAGCAGGTTCCAGATGTAAATTTCCAATTACTTTTGTTCTTTTTCCTCCTAAATATGACTGCACATTATAAACACTGCACATTCCAGGAACAATGGGAGGGAGGGAGGGAGAAGGAAGGGAAGAAGAAAAGCAGTGAACTATTGGATGCTTTTCCTCCCATGGAATCTCAAAAAAAAAAAAAAAAAAAAAAAAAAAAAAAAAAAAAAAAAGTACCAACAGCCCAGAACCAAAAGGCTTTCTTCGTATTAATTTTCTTATTAGTTCATTTGTCATGGCAATTTTAGGAGAGTTGCTAAAGCAGAGGTCTTAATTACAGCTGAAACACTGGGTACAGCTGAGTGCATCAATTACAACATTAACTGGGTTTGTAATGTAACTGTAAAAGCAGAAGCATTTTCTGAGCTAAGTGCAGCCAGATGGAAGCAGGTAACACAGAAGAGCTGGTTCTGTAAAATGTAACTGCTCTGGTTCTGTAAAATGGGGCTGCTCTGGCTTAACTACAGTGGCACAGAGAATGGAGTCAAAGGCATTTAACATCAAGGAGTAATTGTCCTTTTAACATTTGTCTCCGCTCATTTAGCATGCATAAAAAGGCAAAACTGCACTCAGAATAACACAGCCAACGCCACAACCAGCGTGTTTAGGGCTCCTAAAATAACTCTGGTGCCTTTGAAAAGGAAATGCTACCAATATCACACTGACAGACTAGATGGCAGAGACTTCATAGTTAAATCTGAAGGCCCAATACACAAGCTCCCAATTTTTTCAAGGGTTCAGCAAAAAGCAGGTTGATATTTCAAGCCATCCCTCTGTGTGAAGGAGATGAGACATGATACAAAGGCATCTCAGCATGACCTTGGATTGCTTCTGACATTTCCAAACTGTTCTTTATGACATGAACATTGTGGCCTGAGCCTGTTAACTTGATTTGGAGATGGGTCTTAAAATGCCTTCAAACAGGCAGAGAGGTTAACTTTTTGTGGATATCCAGCAGTGGGGGTGGTGGGTGGGATTGGGAAGCCTGGATAGCAGATTTGCACAGTTATTCCCAATTCTCTACGGCAGGCTGGCTGGACACAGCAGTCCAGGGCTCTCTGCTAAGGTTTAGCACAGATTGCACATAGAAAAGGTCTTCTGTGTCCCCCATCTCTTTTTAAAGCAATATTTAGGTCATTAAGGTGATGTTTTGGTCCTTTATGAACTGATGGTGTCTCCTCAATTGGCAAATAGAATCTTCAGAGGAGCCTGGCATCACAGGTAACAGAAACAGCAGATTTCAGAGATATTTCAGGGTTATCTAATGAAGCTGGGTATCTGAGAAGGCTGCAGTAGTTTGGTTTGGTGTCTATTCAAAAGATGAAACACAGCAGAGATGTACACAGAATAATACAAATAAATTACACCATGCTGTCACATCTACCCTTCCTCATTACATGATAATTCAATGCAGCAAATGAAAACTGATTAAGAAAGTATTTCTACCCTATAATTAGCCTGAAGATTCCATTGGTATCAGATAATATTAGAGCCAGGTCTTGGAACCAGTCAAATCAAGGGGGGAAAAAAAAAAGTCTTCATATAAAACAAGGATGGAAAACATTTAGTGTCAGTATGCAATTTATTTTTTCTGATATTTGGCAGAAAGTTAAATGTCCATGTAATCCTTTGAAGTTCTAAGAAGTGTTAGAACGTGGTGTATTGGCATATATCCCAACCCCTTCCAGCTGAGGGCTGTTCTATAAATAACAAATCATGTTGCAAAATGTTTTAAAGCCATTATCAAGGTTATAAACCCTCACATTTTGGAGCACACTGCAAGCCCTGACTGACACAGGGCAGAGGGAACTTCTGTGACCATGTGTTTCAGAACTGCTCCCACTGAAGGTTTTCTGCCCCTCTCAGAATTGTCTGACACTGGCCTGCATCAGGACCTGACCTGAGATCAGCCAGGTTTAATCCAAGAGGGTTTGATCTGGGCTCAAACAGACCCATTCCTGCAAAGCCTCCTTTGTGTGCTGGCCCGGGGGGTTTTGTGGTTACCCTGCACATTTCTGTGGCTCTTAGAGGGAGCACAGACAGAGCTGTACCTCCTTTGGACCTGTGCTTTGGCTGCCAGTTTAAATCCTGGTGTGTGATGGATGCACAGCTCCTCTAACAATTTGTATGTGAGAAAGAACCAGGTTGTTAACATTTTAAGATTTGTCCGTGCATTTTACCATTTACAGCATTATTTCTTTTTTTTTTTTNTTGTGGCTTAAAGACCAACCTTTCAAGTCTGTAATTTCCTCCCTGGTTCTGAATGTTGGGAGAATAAAAGACATAATCTGTTCCTCCTTTGATGCTGTTACAGAGCTGCCTCTTCAGGGAGCAGCAACCAACTTAAAAGCTTTTCCCTTTGAAAATCTGACTCACCACGACTGCAGCCTTCAGGATTTAACAAAGGCCCCATAGCAGGGCTGTTTGCAGTTTGGAGTCAATGGGCTCAGTGAAATTTTCTCCTCTTTCCCTCTCTGCCTGCTGGGCAGGACTAAACAAGGTTGCTGTGGAAAAGTGCTCATCCTGGTTATTGAGAGCTGGGCTGCACAAGTAGAGACTTTGCAAAAACTGGGGAGAGCAGGAGTGGCCAAGGAGCAGATCCCATTCCTTGATTTACACCTGAGTAATTTCCCTGACTGCAGTGAAGCTGCTGCTGATTCATACCAAGGGAAGAAGTAGGCCAAGCACGAAGCTCCAGCTGAAGCCAAAGAGAGCTGTTGCATAAGGAATTTTACAGGGTGCCTTTTGTGTCTTGTCTTTGAAAAAGGGAGACAGAAGGAAAGTGCTTCAGGCCATCCCCTGGCTTCAAACCCTGTGCATATGCTAATTTGGAGCATCAGAAGTTTATAAATGTGGAAGGTGCTTTTGAGGATGAGCTCTGATGTGGGCTCTCACCACAAATGGAACATGACAGGGAAGAACCTGCAGGGAGTTCAAGCTTGCTCCTTTGTCATTTCCCTGCCCATAGGTTACATATTGAGGAGGAAGTTGACCCCTTTATATCAGATTATCAGATAGAAGCCTCCTAATAACAGCCTTGCTCTTCTCAGTAGACCTGTCACAAACTTCTGACTGCTAATCTCCAGATTTGTAGGACTACACATAATAAAGCTTAGCTCTAGAAGTTTCCAGGTAACCCTATTCTTGTTTTCCCTTTACCATTTTACTGAAAAGCCACATTTTCACCATGCACTGTTAAAGGAGGTCCAGTGCCAGCACAGAAAACAAAGTGCTTTGGCACCTGAGTAGCTACAAAAAGCACAGAAGGTGGAGAAATTTCTCCCTAGTGCCCAATCTATTTAACTTTTAATCAGAGTCAAAATGAGCAGGATGTTCATCCTCCAAACAAAATAATAAGCTTTCCAGGTGAATTTTCAAAATTGGACTGCTTGAAAATGCTATTTTCTTTGCTCTGTGATTTTGGTTTGAACAGTCTGTACCTTGTGTACTACAGCTCTCACCAGCACATTACAAATCCCCTCTCCCAAGTTACTGTACCTTGACATAGGCAACAATTTTAAGGGAGATAGTTGCAAGGTAGAGGGAGTTCATTGCAAAATCCATCAGATTCCACCAGTCATGCACGTACTCATTGAATCCACCATCCCACATTTCCTTGATTTCTCCCCAGATGAAACCTGTAGAAAGAAAGGGAGTTCATTGCCATGACAAGGCACTTTTTGCCATTAAAGCTCTGTGTATACACATATGATGTAACACCAGACTATTTGAAATTAACAGGTTGGAAAACATGCCTCATCCCTCCTGCCTTCTATGAAGTACAATGCTGCTGGTTATGAGACATTTTACAAGTCTGTAGGGAATGCAGTCTGGAGAGAGCTGAAAAAGGCCTTGGTTTCGTACCCAGGGCTCCAGATATGCACACGAGGAGGCTGCCTGAAACACATGTTATTTATAACCAGTACGAGTGAATTGGCTCAGCTGAAATTTGTTCTACGTGAATAAACTCCTCAAGCAGCTGTATTTGGTATAATAGTTTCTAATAGATTGTCTGCTCTCGCAGACACTGTGAGCAATTCATTGCTCTGTTGGACAGCACTGATTTTCCCTGACTTTTCTCTAGCAACACCAGAACCTGCATGCCAGCACAGCTCCCCCCTGACCTGGAAATATCACACCAAAGAAGGAAGGAGAGGATCCATTCTCTGTGCTCAGCCACTGTATTTATGCATCTCCCTGTACAAAAAGCCCACAGGGATTATTTGTGAGGAAAGGTAAGGCTCAGCAGGAGGCAGGGCACTGCAGCCTGGCAGTGACTCACCTCGTGTCAGATGCAGCTGGGGGGTTTGTTCCCAAGGATACTGCCAGAGCCCATGGTGTCAACTCTGAAATGCCTGCTGGTGATCACTTTTGGCACTTGCTAATGCTCCCCATACCTCCCTGCAGCTGAAAGGGTGAGGGGCAGCTTCTGAAATTCATCAGCAGCCTGCTAAACCCGCCTGACACAGTTCTGATTGTAACTTCTGTGTCCTTTCTTGTAGAATTAAGTATTTCTGAAAGCCTAAGTCCCATTAAAAAGCAAGTGGCAGTTCCTTCATGCCCTAGATGCTTCTGAAAACGTCTTTAGAGCCCCAGGTATTTTGAATTACCCACTTGACATTACCTTTGAATGAAAACCAAAAAAGTGTGAAGAGGAAACAAAACAAAACAAAACAAATTTCACCTCCAATATACCAATTACCCAATTACCATCAGGTATGGGCATTACCAATGTGATCACCCAAATTGCTGCCCCTGCCTAACCACAGGCTATTGCAGTGGTCACTGATGTGCTGCTTGCAACTCAACTTTAAGGAGCTGGACGTTCAATCTGAAGAGCAGGCAAAGTTGCAATGAACTGCTGCACGCCCCCAAATATCAACCTGAGCTGCTCAGCTGCCAGCCAGCAGGTCAATGGCCACACAAGCAAAATGTCAGGGCCAGCCAGGTAATCTTATTGCAGCTGCCTCCACGTCTTTGCATGCACGCAAAGCCATAAAATAAAATAAATCAATGGAGAGGAGCCTGTTGAAGAACTCATGAACTGTATTTATAGTGAGTTATCGTTGCTGGTTACTATAGCTACAGCAATGCTGTGTGTGCCTGTTCTCTCTCCTTTTATAGTGGAAAATATTTCGTAAGTAATAACCTTTAATCTGGTGAAACTGTTCTAATTTCTTCATTTAATAAACAGTCATACAATATCTCTATTTATCCGAAACAAAGGAGCTTGAGAACAGACAGCTGTAAGAGGTGCTTTGGAAAGGTTTTTTAAATGCATTATCCTTCTTTCATCTGCAAATCAATTTTACTGAAATGCCTACCATTTCCCCCAATTTTAACCACAAATTTAAAGATAAAGTGAAGATATCACCTAAGTTCAGAAAAGACATTTAACCTCCTGAGCCTACTCTGAAGTTTCTACCAATACCTGCATTTCAGTGCATAAATCAGATAACGAGGCAGGAGCTGTACAAGGAGCACAGTGCCCTGGGTCACCATCCAAAGTGATTTGTGAACGTGTTTGCAACTCTTACTTCCCTTCCTGGTTTTCCATCAGCAGTTTTAGGTTTGGCACAGGAACAGCTGGGTTTGTTCAGCACGGAGCCAGCCTGATCCAGAGCCACCACAGACACAAGAAGCAGTGTCCTGGTGTCACCAGGAGAGGGGAGCCAGCAGGTGTGGGAAAGCAGGAGAGCCAGAGAGGTGTGGAAAGCACTGGCCATGAGCAAAGTGCCTGGTGACATTCCCAGCTCCCAGGGGTGCCACATGCTGGTGGCACAGCAAGGGACCCCTGGGAGCTGAACCCATGGAGGGATCAGGATCCTGATGGAGCTCAGAGGTTTCCTGCTGTGCTGGAGCTCAGTTTGGAAAGGTAAATAGTCCTCTCTCATCAAAAATACATCCATCTGCTTCTCTGTCCTTCTCCCAGCTCATCCCATCTCAGTGCCTCAGCTGAACATCCTGCCCTCAGCACACACACAGCTCCCTCTCTCCCCAGCTCTGGCTGCCCAAGCCAGACTGGAACAAGAGCCTCACAGTTAATTTCCAGACAATCAACACTCCCTCCCTCTCCTGCTGATATCAGAGCACTCGATGTCGATGTGGTCAGTGATTATCAGCAGAGAGTGAGGCTTATCCTCCCTCTCCTGCATTCCTGTAGCTTATCCAGGAGCAACAAGCCAGGCTGGTTCCTGCACTGCTCCAGGAGCAGGTCAGGGAGCAGGGAGGGCAGAGCCAGCTCCGGGCACTGCCTGTCCCTGTGCCAGGCACAGGACAGAGCCAGCAGCAGCAGTGACACCGCTGTGACCCAGGAGCTCCTTCCCAACCTGCTCCTCTCAGCCAGCCCGGGGGGAGCAGGGAGGGGCTGCAGTTCACTCGGGTCACGTCTGAAGGCACATCAGATGGCACAGAACAGCAGAGCAGCCCTGGGCCAGCAGGATCTGCTGTTCCAGAAGGAGCCCAGCTGTTCTGTGCAGTTCCTGGAGCTGGCTGCCAAATCTCTTCACATGCTGGGCTCAGGGATGGGTCCGCACACAGCTGCCATGGGTGCGAGTCAGGTCCTGTAGCTCAGCATTCCTGGGTGTGGGATTGATGGGATTTACCCAGAACCCAGGGCAGAATCAGGTGTGGAATTTACCTACAACCCAGGGCAGGATTGGGGTGAACTAGGGCAGGATTAAGGTGTGGATTTATCTAGAACCCAAGGCAGGATCAGGATGTAAGATTTACCTAGAACCCAGGGCAGGATTGGGGTGTGGAATTTACCCAGAAGCCAGGGCAGGATTGGGGTGTGGGATTTACCCAGAACCCAGGGCAGGATCAGGGTGAACCCAGGGCAGGATCAGGGTGAACCCAGGGCAGGACTGAGGTGTGGGATTTACATAGAACCCAGGGCAGGGTTGTGGTGAACCAGGGCAGGATTGGGGTGTGGGATTTACCCAGAACCCAGGGCAGAATTGGAGTGAACCAGGGCAGGGTTGGGGTGTACCAGGGCAGGGCTGGGGTGTGGGATTTACCTAGAACCCAGGGCAGGATCATCCACTCCACGATGGTGGGAGGTGGCCCCTGCATGTGGAGGTCTGTCCTGACGATGTGCTGCGACGCCAGCAGGAGCATGAACAGGAAGGTCAGGTAAGAGCCAGTGTGGCAGATAAACTTGATAAATGGCTTTTTAATGAACAGTCCCAGCCTGCTCTTGGGTGCAATCAGGTATGCCACGGAGAGCACGGGGAAGAGCAGCCCAATGGTGACACAGGTCAGGAGTTTCACTGCCCAGTGTTTCCTCCTCCATCCTGGAAAGCCGTCGTACCACAGCGTTGCTAGCAGCTGCTGGCAGTTTGGCTGAGCAACAAACTGGGGAGGAGAAAAAAAAGAAAGAAAGATTATTGCTGACTGGTACTCCATGTGCACTCCCCCTCACTTATGTGTTAGAGCCCACACAGACCCTCAGATTACGTTTGGGGCTGGCTACGGGCTGGAAAAGCATATTTTGGAGATAAAGGGGGGAAAAAAAGGAGGGAAGCTTCACTCTTCTTTTTCTATGTAGGATTTAGGATTCCTCCTCGTGGAAGAAGTTTTTTTTCTACTTGCAGCATCCTTGTGTGGATCAGCCACTCACCACACACACAGCCTCGTGCAAAAACACCACCACAAGAATTACTACAAGCTGTTCCTCTCCCCATGTGTTGGAGCACGTTCCTTCTCACAATGTTTCAGGTTTCCACCGCCTCGAACGACTCACTGTCAGCATCTCTAAAAAAGTGACTAAGAGATGAGGCAGGAGGGAAAAGGTGCAAAGCTCTGAGAGTGTGTGATTGGAGAAGGTCTCACAGAGAGTGCAGGGTGCTGCAGTGTGGGCTGGGCTGGCAGGAGACAGCAGCATCAGGTGTGGCCAGGTGACATCTGCTGGGAAGCAGGACAGAACATTTTGGAGCCTTGCCTGGCTGCAAAGGAAGGGGGCAGCTGTTAAACTCCAGGGATTAAGCAGAGTCCAAAAGGAATCTTTGATCACAGCAGCATTTACACTTCACTTTCCCTCTGTGAAATATAGCATTGTGATGGTGATTTAGTGCATCTCACCCAGGCCACACCTCACCTGCTCAGAGTCCAACTCCTTCAGGCTGCTCTGGTACCAAACAGCCTTTGGGATTTCCAACCAAGCCATATTATTATAGCCAAACCAAGATCTTCCTGCTCAGTGCCAGAAGATTTCATGTTCTGGTTATACCTGGACAGCCCCATGGTTTTCAAGGTTTTCAGAGATAATCAGAGATGTCTGCAAGACCAAGACAACTCTGCTTTTTCTTCAAAAATCTTTAGCCCACACCCAAATCTTTTAAATATTCATTCACCACAAAAGCTGCTCGGTTTTGGGAGGAACTTTAAGCACAATCCTCAGAGTGCTCTAAACAAGCAGAGCACTGTCATTGCCATGTTCAAAATGACCAAACCAAGGTCAAACAAAAGGAAAAATTACTTGCTCATTCTGATGAAGTCATTCACTCCAATATTTTTAGGTCTTGGTAATATATTTTATATGTCTTAACAGGGTGTTTATATCAGAGTCAGACCATTTTTGGACTGGCTACTTCAAATATATGGAATGGCCCAAACTAGCACTGGAAACAAGCTCTCCAAGGGAACTATCTGGCATTTATGAAGCTGAATTTTGATGTGTTATTACAACAATAAGCTTCTGATGACTTCTGCATTGGCACATAACTGATGACACTCTGCTCCAGAGGGCTTGGAAAAATAATATCAGAAGAGTGTGTGATTTGGAATGAACCAGCACATGTGGGCAACTGGAAATGGGCAGTAGCTCATGGGGTGATGGTCTCCAGAAAAAGCCAAGATGAGAAAATATTATTGTAAAATTCCATATATGGGGACAGTGATCATAAAATCACAGAAGCCCAGAATGGTTTGGGTTGAAGGGACGTTAAAGCTCATCTTATTTCCACCCCAGGCTGCTCCAAGCCCTGTCCAACCTGGCCTGGGGCACTGCCAGGGATGCAGGGACAGCCACAGCTGCTCTGGGCAGGTAAGAGAAACAATTCTACAGAAACTGGAAAACCACCAAGCATCGATTGGTGTTTGGCTGTGTTTTAACTCTGATTTCAGAGGGGTCAGGGCTTTGTGTTTAAAACCTGGAAGAAACAAGGTTACACTGCTCTGTTTTCTCAAGATCCCAACCAGGAGCTGTTACTGGATGTGTTCTGCAGTGACTCACAGGGCAAGAGACGCTGCTGCTTCTCTGAGATGAGGCACAACTTCTTTTTTTAAGTTTTTTTTTTTGAGGGAGAAAACGTTATAAACACATTTTCTCTTTATCACATATGATAGAAAGCTCTGAGGGGAGAATAAAACTGTTTTTCCCTTGAGTCAAAGTCAAAGTCATTTGAGAAATCAAATGACTATATGTTCTTCTGGTTGCTGTGCAACTTGCAAGCATCTTAAAAGTGCCTCTTCTCTGCCTAATAGCTCATTTCTAAAATCTGCTTTCTCAGTTGTATCTGATGTTAGTTCTTCAAATGGAGACAAATTCACACATCATGAAAGAGCAGCTTTAAAGAGCAGATTGGCAAAAGGGAATGGAAATGGAAAAAGCCATTAAATTTTCCAATCAAGCTGGTCCCAACCTCAATGAAAATTGCCCAAGGGAAATTTAAGCACACCACACAAAGAGACTCCCTAATGTCATAAACCACCAAATGCTGTGTTTATTAAAGGTAAGGCCAAGCACTTACCAAAGTAGACTTTTAGTAACTTGTATTAGTCCAAGTTATTAATCACAGATTTAAAATCAGTAAACACTGATGCTTTTATCTCCAGTAATACAGTTGGCTAAAACCCAAAATTTCCTGTGTGCAGAAACACTGGAATTCTGAATTATAATGAGGAAGCAAACCAAGCCACTGGTGTGTTGCCTAAAGAATTTATTGGTTTTTGGTCAGTTTGCTTCTAGATGCTGTTAACTAAACTAAACCCCCAAATTCATTGACCAGACTAAATCATTGAATGTTCAACATATGAAAGATTGTCTAGGAGTCATAGTGCTACATCAATGCACACAAAATACAAAAATATATTCTTTTATGTGTGAAGAACCCTGAAACTATGATAATATTGTGGAACTTTTGTTATCCTCCATGACTTCAAATTTCTCCATAAAGTTAAGGGAATTTCTACTTTGCAAATAGCAGAGCAGAGAACTGGAAAAGCAACTTGACATCTTCAACACTACTCATACCAAGGCTTTTCCTGAGTGAAAGTTAATTTTCCACATAAGTAACCCCAAATGTGTTTTCTCTCATTTTTGCAAAGCCTTTCATGTGCCACAGACTGAAATAGTTCCTGTGTATATCACAGCCTTTTATCATTTCACATGAATGTACCGTGCCTGACAGGATTTGGCATCACTTAAAGTTTCTGCACAAGGAAAAGCAGGAAAAAACCTGCATTTTGTCCCAGTTTTGTGGATGCTCCAGAGTCAGAGGCAGATGCACTGCAGCAGAAGCTCTGCTAAGAGAACATACAACTATCAAACACTATTTCTCCAACACCTGGCAAGCAATTTATCCAAGGGCTGCTGCATTACAGGAGCCTCCAGTCTCTACCACAAACAGCAGCACAAGACATCACCCCACAGGCAGGAGGGAGAAGGTCCTGACAGCTGCATTTGTGAAAAGAAATGTCACCAAGAGGTGGCATTTATGCTCAGTTCAGTGAATGCAGGAGCTAAACATCTGATGCTGTGTGGGGTTTGGCTGGGGTAGAGTTAATTTTCCTCACAGCAGCTGGGTTTGGCTCTGTGCTGAAACAGGGCTGATAGCACAGGGATGTTGGAGCTCTCACTGAGCAGGGATTGCACACAGCCAGGGCCTCTCCTGCTCCTCACCCTCACCAGGGAGGAGGCACGAGGAGCTGGGGGACACAGCCAGGACAGCTGACCCCAGCTGACCACAGGGATACCCCAGACCATGTGGCATCACCCTCAGCACAGGAGGAAGGGGGGACATCCTGAGTTTGCCTTCCCAAGTCCCTGTGACACCTGATGGAGCCCTGGGGGTGGCTGAGCTTCTGCCTGCCCATGGCAAGCAGTGAATGAATTCCTTGTTTTGCTTTGCTTGCACACATGGCTTTTGCTGCACCTGTTCAGACTGTCTTTATCTCAGCCCACAGGTTTTCTCACTCTTCTCTTGCAGTTCTCTCCCTCATCCCACCAGCAGGAGTGGGCGAGTGGCTCCTGGGGCTGAGCTGCTGGCTGGGGTTAAATCACCACAGAAGCACTGAAGCCTGTGGTTGTACAAAACATTGCCCAGAGTGGTGCCCACCTGCAGATGCATTTCTGGAGGAGCTAATCCCAAAAACAAAATCCCCAAAACAACCTCCTTGCCCATTAGCTGTTGAGCAGAACCTGTCCCTAGCTGAAGATGCAGTTCACAGGGAGATAAGATGCAACTCAGAGTCCCTGCTTGTGATAGCTGTAAGCAAGGAAGGTGCTCAGCCTCCTGGCTTTTGAAAATGGGGATAAATATCTTTGCCTTTCCAAGAAATGAGATCAGCAGCTCCAGTCATAGTTGGGAAGCACTCTAGAGATTACTGCAGTACAAAGTCTTTTATGTTCTCTTTTTCTCCTCTCAGCCTTGCCAGGGTCTTTGTGTAACATTTGGCTTGCAGGTGGATTGTGCTATTAGAGAATTTCATTTTCCATGTTCATCATGCTCATTGCCACCTAATCCTATACCAAAGGGGATATTTTTAAGGGAAAAAAAAGCAGCTGCTGGATGGACTGTCTTTTCCTTAATAACTAATCTTTACTGATATTTTTAAGTCACCTAAATTCCACTTCTCAGGAATTAAATGCTTTCTGCACGCTGTCAAACACAGAAATTATGTTCCAGCCCCCCCCTCCCCTCATCTATGGGGAAATCCCTGATCTCTGGCAGTCTTAAGTAACTTAGGATCAGACACAGACGGGTTGAGATGTGAATGCCTCAGGGAGCAACTGAAATAGCTCCTGATAGACATCACAGGGGCTGAGCACAGCATCCCTCTGCCTTTATTCTGAGGATGGTGACTGCTGCCAGCAGCCTCTGGTTTGGAGCTTGTTGGAGTTCTTGTCTGAACTCCTGCTGTGGATGGTGAGGGCGAGTGCTCTTCATAGATGAATAACCACTAATTTGGGACTGCAGAGCTCTGTCTTAATAAGCAGGACCCAGTTCTTCTATCAGTCAGCTCCACAGCTCCCAGGGAGGTCACCAGTGAGGGCCAAACAGGGCATGGGAGCCATGAAATTACCTTTAGTTCCCACCTGACATTGCTGTCAATAGGTCAGACCTCATCACCACCACTGCAGCCCAGAGCATCTCAAACCTGCAAGGACACTGGAAAATACTGTGTGGTGCTGCCCTCCACAATTAAAGCTATTTAGGCTTTGGAAAGGCAGATTGGCTATTTAGGCTTTGGAAAGGCAGATTTTCTCAGGGACAGAGCTAGATTTTGCAGCCTGTGTGCAGTGTCTGATGCAGCAGCATATCTTAGAGAGCTCTGTGAAGAATGCAGATTTCCTGTGGATCCCTGTTTCCCGTGAAAAGGAGAAATGCCATTGCCTTCTCCACTCAAGCAGCATCACACATTTCCAGGGCCACACCAACCCCTCTGCCTCTGTTTTTACCAAGAACAAGATCTTCTGAGGAAGAATGGAAATGTGGTGGTTGCATCAGGCTGATTGCTCTTAAGGGAAATTCCAGTGGGCAATAGTCAAAGAGCCTCATTTCTAAATTAGCCCAAGACAGGAGAGAGAAACTCTGTGTGGCCTAATTTGATGCCTGCAGCAGAGAGCCAGTGAGCCCTGTGAGACCACATGTTCTAGAGAAGAAATGCCAGCCTCCTCAAGTTTGTAGTGTTGCAAACAGTGAGATGAATAAGAAAACCCTTTTTTTGTAGCACATTTCTTTTTAAAGTTCAACCTTGTTAATGACTGCAAAGTTATTTACATTCTGCAGCCGAAGTGTGAGCTGCAGAGGGTAAACACCTAATGGCTGTTCATCCTGTTAATTAAGTACTCTCTGCAAGAGGAAAAAAAAAATAAAGAGAAATGAGGCAAAGTAGTTGGAGGGGGGCTGTGTAATGTGGGGGAAAGGGACTACACAACTCAACATTCCTCATCAGACACTTCCAAGACATCATAGGTTTTTTGCAGGATGAATATCCTATCAAAAAACACAGCTGTGAGTAGCAGCGCTGAAGCATTGATGAAAATCCAAGTGGCAGCATTCCTGACATGAAGGAGATCACAGTGAGCTGGACCAGCCCTTGGAGAAAACCAGGTGCTACCCAAACTGCTCAAACCCTCAGCTGGTGAATAAAACAAACTCCAGATCCTCCACAGACGAACATATGGCCTCAAATTAGACAGGAATTTAGTTTAATCTGTTCTTCTTCTAAAATATTTTAAATTATGATGACACATGAATCTTAACTAAAGGTCTCCTATCCATAATAGATCTCTCTGGTGGTAGCAGACATGAACTCAGCTTAAGTGGTAGCAATTGGAAATTCAGCAATGAGGTGAATGCTGACAAAAGGAAAGAGTGAATAACCTCTAAAATCCTGCCACTGTTCCATCAAAATTCAAGGGTTTAACACCTTCAAGTTGGATTTGCTTAAATATTTAAATTAAAAGGTCCCACATATCCTAGGACAAAGACAGCTGCTTGCAAATCCTGGATACTTACCCATGGAAGAAGCAATTATAAAGTTTTTAAGCTTGAAATTAAATCCATCTCTACCCAGAGTGCTAAAATGTGTGTTTAGCTGTAGGTTTGTATTTATGGCCTGTGTCAGCAGGATTTAGGTGCATTAAATTCTGCACAGAATCAAGGCAAGGTGCTGAACACTGCTCCTGGAGCAGACACCCCAGCAGAACAGGATCCAGACCCTGAGCAAGAGCCCAACAGAACCACAACTTTGCAGCCTTTATTCAAGCAGACAGCAGTCTGCAGTGGATAAATAAATTCCTGAGGGATGTATCCCAGCAAACATCCCAGGATAGTTCTCTTACAAAGATGCAGGAGGTCTGGGCTGGATTTCCTAAGGCAGAGTGCTGAAGTGCTGAATATGAGCAATACACCCCACAGGGAGTTAATTCCCAACACGTGCCTGGGTCCCAAGAGCTGATCAGGGGATATTGGACACAGAAGCACTGGGAAAACACTAAAAACTGTTTAGAGACAAATCTATCAGCATTTCCTGAGTGATCTTTCAGGCAGCACTTCAGGAGTTACAGGTTTTGGAATGAATACTGAGAGCTCTCAGGGGTTTTAGCAGAAGTGGGGAAGGCATTGACTTTTAAGTAAAAGGCTGGGCTCATTCTCTCTAGTGAACTACTAACATTTACATTAAATAAGTGATAAGTAAAGCAAACATGAAAATTTTGAAAGCCATTCACGAGTATTTTTAAATACACACCTACTTTACTCAGCTAGTGTTAATAAAAAGTCCCAAAATTAGTTTTCTTTTGCTTCCTTTCTGACCTGAGACACATTTACGCTGAAACTGTGTAATTTTGGATTCCTTTTCCTTTCTGCCTCACCTTCTCCTGAATGAGTAAATTTACTCCAATATCCATGAAAGAGCAGGCTAGCACACTACAAACACTTCTCCCCTCCCTGAGAACCTCCAAAGGCTACTCCTGCTCCTGGGTTGTATCTCCCTGGCAGAACACAGGCTTTGCTGAGGGAGGTTTACTCAGCCAGCTGGGGTTTGGAGAGAATAAGAACAAAAATTGCACTCATAGCTTTTAAATGTCAGTCTGCACCAGAGCTCAGTTTGGGGGGCATCATGGCAAACTCATTTATTCATCTCACTTCTCCTGCAGTCACCTGTGAGGTGGTGAAGGACCTGATTTATACATGAGGTGAGAGGAGTGTGCAGACTCAGTTCTTTTCTGAATGGGGGTTCAGAACTCGCTTCTCTAAGCCACAGGAGTGAAGTTGAAATTCCCAGAAACCAGGTAAATAACAACGATCACTTCTACATCCAAATGACAGAATCCATGCCGACAGTTTTTCCCGAGAGTTTATTACTTCAGAGTGTCATTCAAAGTATGAAATAACATGATTTACTCTCCTCCACTGACATAAAGCTGACTCTGAATACACTTCAGCCCTTCAGATGTGGGAGCACTGAACACTTGGCTGTTAAAACACACAAAGCATCACTTCTCCTCTCCAGTTCCTGTTGTCTATAGAAAGCCCATCAATCATGTCCTGTACTTTGGCTTTGGCTTCCCAAGCCTCTTCTCTGGCTGGCAAGAAGACTGATGGGAAACATGAAGTTAAGGGAACTGTCAAACTCACTAAATCACTCTTGAATGCTGTTAAAACAGTGGCAACCTCCTTAGCTTCCAACATATTTCCTGTCTTTGTCCAGGAGATCATTAAGTAAGAGGCACAAGGTACCAAAAATGACTTAAAGAATGATCCTGGCATTTTCTGTCCACCGCACATCACCATAACGCAATCCCAGCCCTTGTCCTTGACCTACATACCAGTCTTAGGGTGCTTTTTCAAATTGGTGCATGACAAGATTAGTCAGAGATGATTCTGCTGTCAAGAGACAGTGTTGTGCAGTTCTGTTCCGTGACAGCTGCAATATGTGGCTAACCTTCATCAAGTGAGAACATTCCGGCGTTACGTGAACGATGTACCAAATAATGCTGTTCCCTCGAATAAACATTGCAGTCCACTTTGTAAAAGCACTGAACCATCAGATCCCTCTGGATATTATTTCTTCTTCCAAGCTGGGAGAGGAGTTAAGATTTAAGTGCCACTTGTCCTAATTTTTGTAACGCGATGATGCGGCTGTACAGGTTAAATTTCTGTGACAATTTCCCAGACTGAACAAAAGAGATCTGGCAACTGCACAAGCTTGTAGAGGAGGGGCTCTGAGTCATGCACCACCAGTGATCAGCAGGGATGGCTCTTTTAAGGGTGCAAATATAGACAAATCTCCCCTCCTGCCAGCCCAGATTCTGCCTCTGAGGCTGCTGATGATGGCTCAGTCAGTGCCACGTTCACAGGAGAGTTTCTAAGGTGGTCAAGTGCTGCTGGGATGGAGTTTGGGAGAACACAGCTTCATTTAGCACAGGCCACTGCTCACACACCAGATGGGGACACTGCTGCAGACAACAATGAACAAATGAAAGGATGGCTGTTGGAAGAGGGAAGGTCACGTTTGGACACTCAGGGCTTTGGAAATCCCTAAATTTGCATTCAGGATTGTGGCCAGGCCATCCTCACCATGGAACACACCAAGAAATGTGGGTGTTCTAGATCACTAGAAACCAAGAAAAGCTTCCATGAGGAGCAGCTCTGCTTCCCTCACCTACTCCTAATAAAGACCTTTTCACGACCTGATTTCCTCCTAGAAATCTGGAAGTAAAAGCCTCTTTATTACTCTTCTGAGCCGTGCAGGCTCAAGCAAGACTTTTGATTGTGCCTTTAAAGAGCACAATACAAATATTCAGCCCCGTATCATTATTCCTCCAGGCAGTATGGCAAGAAAACAGACAAACCCACAGGAGAATAGCTGAGCTTTGCCTGCAAGCAAAGAAAGATCTGTGGCCATCCGTCAAGACACCTGAATGGCTTTCAAAACGGGTAAACAAGGAGCTTTGATTTTCACAGACCTCGCACTTCATTCTTCATGCATCTCTGATATTTTTATAAGCTCTTTTTATACACTAAGTGAAGTGCCCTCAGAAATTTCCCAGGTTTATGCATGCTCCCTGGAGAGGGATGCTGTGCTTCTGACTGCAGCCACACGTTGACAAGAGTCAAGACACAGAGGAAAAATATGCGGCATGGCAGGAATGATTATTCATTCACTTCAGAGCTGCATCTCAGGAGGTGCTTGTCTATGTAAATGTCCTGGAAAAAAATAAAATAAAAAAGGACTGAAGCTGTTGAAGCTTCATCCTGAAGAGAAAAGTGGCAAAGAACGCTTGTTTTTAAATTAGAAAAGCAAACATTTCTACTTCTGTCCTTTCCTGCCATTTGATTAGAGCACAGTGAGGAAGAGATATGGAGGTTAAGGGTTTCTGAGAAGGAATTTCTCTGTGCACTCCTTTGATCTAATTCTGTGGAAGTGCTAAGCAACAGAGTCATAGATAAAATAATGGATTTTTTTCTGAGTGCCTTGCACTGTGTAGACTTCTTACAGGCACATAAACTAAACCTGCCCAGCTATTTGCCAGCACCAGAAAAAATGCATTAAACCCCCCACTACTGTGATATTTCACTTCATTTTGAAAATGTGAATGACCTGTGATGGAGAGCAGGAAAGCAGGAATAAGCTGAATTTGTACTGCTGTTCTTGTGGCTCAGCAGAATGTTAAATATGAGCAGGAATCTGCCCTTTTAGACCTGACTCACTGCTACACTGTGGTTGTTTTACATTATTGGCAAAGTAAAAACAACTTAAAGGACATCAAAATTCCCTTTGCGTGCTGCCTCTGCCCTGATTCCCTAACCCAGCCACATACCCTGGATACACAACTGTGCTTTACCAGACTGGCAGGACCCTAAGAGATGACTTTTCCCTATCTTTCCTTACAAATGCAAACAAATTAACAAATGCAGAGCTAATTTGGTGCCAGGAGAGCACAGTGAAGAGTGATCCTCAACAGCTGAGCTGTGCCTTTTCCTATTAGGCCCTCAGTACCCTTTCTCCTTGCAAAATTAGTCATGAATAAAAGAACTAGAAAAGTAATAATATGAAGACAAATGCTACACACTACAGAGCATTTATGAAAAGCCTGCTGGTCTCTTAGACCTTAATTACTGTGATCCTTGGAAAATAATTTCTTTAACAGTGGACTGAGAGAACTGATGTGTCCAGTTCATCATGTTCCACAGTGTTTAGTGCTGTCCTCATTTTTTCCTCAGATTTTTGTGGCTGCCATGCAAACAGAGATCACAGCTATTAAGTCCTTCCCATCTTCTAGAGAAATGATCACAGTAAGTTGAAACTGAGGACACAACCATTCTGCACTTCACATGACAAGGGAGAGGGAGCTTGAGAAGATTGCACAGCATGTTTTTACCACTAACTGCAATAAAATATACTACAAAGCTACCTTAGGGCACATTTTAATCTTTCTTGTGTAATTGATTTTTTTCCCCTCCTGTGTAAGCGGTAATTTACCTTCTAGGATTTACGGGCTTATTAAAAACAAACAGGAAAAGCAACAAATTTATTCTGCATTGTCTTGGCCCTCCTCCAACAAAGAATGGTCTTCTTCCTCATGAGCAACACGTTTCTCAGCTTATAAAATATTTAATATGTGTCATGTTTGGGATTAATCAAAACTTGTACCTCCCAAGAGGGTTTTTTGGGAAAACACAAACAAACAAACAAAACCCAAACCAAACCAAACAAACAAAACACCCACCATAATGGGAGATTTTTCTAGCCTTTGTAAAGACAAACCTCACAATCTCTTCATTCATCTTTCCTTAACAGCTTCTCTGAAAAGGATCTTGAAGTTGACCTTATCTGCCTGATTAAGCTGAAATGGAATCATTTCATAATTTGAGGAGACCTTTCAGGTTTATTTCTGCCAAAAAGAAAAAAGCTGCAGGAAATTTGTCTGAAATCAACATGAAATTACACATTATTTGTGGTGAATATAAAGAACTAACAACTGCAGTAACAATTGACACCCCAGAAAATAACCAAAGTCCATGCTGGAGTCTTCTCTTTGGCTACCAGAGATTTGACTTTTACCCTTGTCAATGTTAAGGTGTAAAAAGCTTCTCCATCCAATCCAATCCCATTTAACATTAGGACATAAAAATCTTCAGCAGAACAAGGTGATCTACTTTTAAAAGTCTGCTGTTTTTCTCTGCAGAACTGTCTTTCATGAAAACCAAACTCGCTTCTATTTTCCTTCCTGTCCACACAAAAATCCTCCCAGTCTGATACTCTTCAGTCAGGATTAAAAAAAACATTTCTCAGCATCTCCCTGGCAAAGGTTCCTTCTCATTTTTTCAGAAGCTGGCAAGGATGTTTGTATCTTGCTCGATGTTTTGTGTTGTGCTAATTACCATGGTAAGATGGCCTAATTGTTATGATAAGAAAACCCCAGCCACCCTGCAGGATGCTTCAGGGTTTTTGTGAATAACCAGGTGGGATGATAGGGTTCACTAGCTGCTTTCCCAACCTCATTCATTCTGCCCCTTCCCACCAGTATTCCACCTGAAAACAGCACTGACTTTAGCTGGCAACACAGAGCATATTTGCTATCATTTTTAGGCTAGAACTGTCATGAATATGTCACAAAACATGGAATTTGTCCATATGCTTGGAATTCAGTCAAACACGCCTAAGGAAAAAAAAAAAAAAAAAAAAAAAAAAAAAAAAAAAAAAT
>WEIU01008314.1:193381-203839 GCA_013389925.1 Aegithalos caudatus
TTGGTCCTATTGTTTGAAATAATTTACAAAACGCCTAAAAAAAAAAAAAAAAAAAAAAAAAAAAGAAGAAGATAAAAACTGTCAAGAAAGCAGGCAAGGATTAAAAAAAATAAAATAAAAAAGCTTCAAGGCTGTTCAGCACCACACTGCAAACACAGTGAGCTGCTTCAGACTTGCAGCTTCTGAGTGTGAACACGAGGCAAAGGCAGGCACAGATCCACACCTGGATGTCCCCAGTGGGACCAGCAGTGACCTGCACACAGCACTGCTGGGGCAACCTGCAACTCCTGCCTGCAGAGCCTGTGGAAAAACAGAAGTAGAATCTCTGCTCCTCCTTAGATTCAATGAACATTGACCTGATTACCTGGGGTGCCCTTCTCCAGAGCAACTCTTCACTACTTGTCCATGTCCCTAAAGCACTTGTGGTGTTACCCAACCCCGTCACAGAGCAGAAAACACAACCTGACACGACACCAGTGAGCTGAGATTCCCCTGGAGCAGCCCAGTGAGAGCAGGAAGCTGCCAGGTGCTGGATCCCAGGAAGTTTGAGGCTTTGGCATCGAGGGCATGGCACTGGGGGGTGCCCAGCAGCTCAAAGGGATGAAAGGAAATCTGAATTTCACCTCTCTGCTGTTGGTGCCTCAGGTGACACGTGCAGCCCTTCAGGGAGGTGAAATGGATCACACCATGCTGGGTCAGTGTTGGATGTGAGGGAGACAGTGAAAAGAGGGATGTGACAGGATCTTCTGCCTCTCAGGTGACCCTCCAGATACAGAAGGATGTAATACATATTGAAATTCAGTTCCTCAACCAAGCAACTAAATTCCTCCTTCAGATAACCTGGAACATCGCTGGCCAGCAGCAATACATCATCTCCTAAATTCTGTCTGGATTTGGAAAGAGAAAGGAAATCCAGAGCCAACTAATGAAACTGTTGTCAGCATTCTCCTGGGGTTCGTGGCCTTTATTGAATCAACTTATAAATCTGTGGATTTGCAGGGCTTCTGAAAGGCTCTGTGCCCTTTAGCTGGAACTACGGGCAGGACTTTGAATTTCTGGGAATTGCTTCTCAGTTCCTAAAACAGAGATGGGTTGAGGACCAAGGATCAAGAGGTGTCACAGGTGTGAAGAAATATTTGCACCACATGAGTGTTTTCAGAAGACTGCTGGCAACTTGGAGCTCTGGGAGTGCTCCCAAGCTGTCCTGCTCTCCTTAGCTGCTGTCACATCTCTGGCCCTTTGAGTCACTGCTGAATGGGTGCTTGGAAGTGCCTGGTGGCTGCAGGAAATGACCTGTGTGCTGTATTATTTCCTGCACTCCATGAGGGAGCCAATCTTCTTCAGGAGCCAGGCAAACCCTTCTAGCTTTGGGTTCCTGCACAAAAGCAGCCACTGGGAAAAGCTTTCAGATCTGGAAATGTCTGCAGGCTGATCTTTGCAGGGGTATGGGTTACAGGGAGATGGGATTCAAGTACCTTTGAGACAGAAATTATTGGTGCTGTAGAAGCCACAGCCCACTGCTGCAAGTCCCAGTCCTGTTGCCCTCATCTGTTGTCAGATTCACGTTGTACCAAGATGCCCTGAGCCCTCTGGTTTGTGAATTATCCATCAAAAAACCCCACCTGAGAGCCAGCACTGAACAAACCAACAGCAACTCGAGAAATGAGTCATTTTACCTAACACCTTCACATTTAGGCAACTCTTACCTCTTTCTGGTGATACTTTATTGCTACCTTCAGCTTTGCCAAATCATGACATTTTTGGGGATCCAGCTCTTCGCTTTGATCATCCCTGTGATTGAGAATGATCTCCAGCTCCCGGGAACTCCGTGCTTGATCCAAAAGGTCCTTGGCAAAACGCTTGCACTGCTGTGAGAGCTCCTCATACTCAGCCTTGAACTCGTTTTCCACCTTGCTCAGCTCCTTCAGCTCCCAGCCCAGCCGGAAGGCGGTCAGGATGGGATCCTCGCTGGATAAGGCAATCAACGAAGGGCTGGCTAAGGCTTTGTAGATGTTCAGCCTCGACCTGGAGTGCCTCAGGCTGTCCACCTCGGAGCTGGAGACACACTCCACACAGTTGCACCTGATCTGGTGTGGGCGTGGGATGGTCACCCTCCTCTGGACCAGCAGCTTGATGATCTCGTAGTTGTTGGTGTGAGCGGCCAGCATGATCGGGGTGATGTCCGGGGTGAACTCCGAAAACTGGGTGTCCATCATCAGGGTTGGGACCTGCAGGGAGGGAGGAACCACAGGGGGAACAGTCATACCCCACGGGGCAGAATTCAGAATTCACCCTCCTTCATACTCTTGGGGTGATGTCATAACCAGAGAGGGTTTTTATGAAGCCCTCTGTGATTTAAATGTTGTTTGTAGGCAGGCTGATCCACTCTGGCAAAACCATTTTTCCACCAAATCTTGCAAATCTGCCTCCTGACCCCTCATTCCCAGTCTGGTGTAAAAGTCAGTCCCATCCCCATCCAAATGCTTTATATGTGAATCTGGTCTGAAATGGGACCAAAAGGAAAAAAAAAATAGGAATGGGGGGAAAAAAAGGAAGAAAAAAGACCCAGGTAATTACAAAAAAAAAAGAAAGAAAAGTCTAGAAAAGAGTGAACACTGAATATGCATTATTTGCACTATAAACACATTATTTGCAAATATTTGCAAAAATAGAAACACATTATTTGCACATTATTTGCAAATAAACACATTATTTGCACTACATATCTGCATCAGCAGGCCAAGACAAATGCCACACACAGGTCCTGCACACACCAAACACCTGGTCTGCAGTTGGGCAAAACTCTTCCTTCACTTTTGTCTACAGTTTTTATTTGAAAATATTTTTTTCAGTGTAAGGATACATTACATAACTGCCCTCAGAATAGACTTGTGTTTTTTTTTTTTTTTACAAAGGATTTGAAAAAAAATGAAATGTAAAATTAATGAGCCATAGTCCACTACAAATAAGCCACTCCAGGGTGTGCATTATCCAGCTACTGCTGCACTTCTCAAAAGATGAGCTTAATGCACACCCTGTTGTGTCTTATTACTATATGCAGAGTGTAAAATTAGATGGGAATGCTCTGACATGGCAGGCACCCAGTGTGTTTCCATTTGCAGGCAGGCAGCTCCCTTTGTTGTGTGTTAATCACTACTCAAACACTCTGTTCTCCCCCTGCCCACCAGTCCTGCCCTGGCACATCCTGCTGCTCCAGGGGGCATGGCTGGCTTGGGGCAAGAGTGGCTCTGCTTCCCTTGGCAAATATCAAAGAGATTGTATTGGAGAAACTGCTGCCAGAGGGTCCTAATGGCAGGAAACGTTCCTCAGTCTGCCTAAATCTGTGGCAGTTCTGGATTCTTTTTTTCCCTTGCCAAGGTCAGGATGAATAATGCACAGAAAATGTTGGTTTCGAGCTTGGATTTGGATGTTTATTGTTTCTTATCTATTTACAGACTCAGGAGCAGTGAGCTCTAACTAGCAAGTTAGAAAAAATCAGGTAAAATGGCTTACCTCTAACCTCTAACCTCTAATTTGCAAGGTTATTTAAGCAATAATTACCCAATAACGAGGTGACACCTATATTATTTATATTTTTGACCCAATAATGACCACCCAAGGCCTGCAGTGTTGAGGATTTTCACCCAATTACAGAAAACCACCCAAACCCATGAAGAAGGAGGAAGAATAAGGTGAAGAAGGACTCAGACAATGCTCATAATCCTCCATCTTGACTCACAGGTATTACTATATACCAAAACCCCAAAATCTAAGTTTCCAGAATTCCAACATAAATCCAAACACAAAGCAGTGATGGAGGAGCATGAGGTAAGAAATCCCTCTGCAGATACACCTGATGATGAGACCTCCAGCCTCGGAATCTCAGTTCCCTGGGAGTTAAGAGCCTGTAGAGCACTAAAGAGCCAAAGCTGATCAATAAATCAATCCTTACACAAAACAGAGTGACAGGAGCTGTTCATGTCAGACAACACCCTCCCAAAGGTGCTCACCACACTGAGGTGCAGGGCTCACTGCAGGGTGGCTGCAGGCATTTTGGGGGAACAAACCTGCTCCCCTGGACGTGGCACATGAGGAGTTAAATCCCTGGAAACCTGCAGACAGGAAGGTGTGGAGAGGCTTTGCTAAGCAGAGCTGGTGCCCACAGAGGCAGGAGGGAGAGAAAACAGTCCTGGGGATTTGCTGTGGGTCATGGGAGGGCTTGGTGTCTCTTAGCAAGGTTGGATAAATGTATTTTAAGCTATCCAGTAACAAATGCCTGAAAGCAGCTCTCTGTGTAAGGTCTTGCACTCTCTTCCTTTCCCTTTGCTTAGCTCGTTTAGCTAGTTTGTTAAATGTCAAGAGAAAGGTGTGGGCTTTTTTCTCTTTCTTAGAAGCTTTTTTTTTTTTTCTTTAAAACCTGATGCTTGAATATAACTGCATTTATCTTTCTTTCTGCCCTTTTTCAATCAGTGACTGGCTGCTGTATTCAGAGCCTGTGCCTCAAAGAAAGAACACTTTTCCTCCTCTATCACTTCTATTACTGTCAAGTTTAATCTTGTTTTTCTGTATGGAAGTTATTGTACCCAGGGCTGCAAAAAGGATTTTCAGCTTTACACAGATGAGGAATTCATGTTGCTTGGAATATGAAATGGGTACTCGAGGAGAAGGTAGTGATGTTACAGGTGGGGATAGTGCTAATCCTGTCTGCTCCAGAGGCTTTCTAAATATGGATCTGGGGCACTCAAAATGGTTTTCCCAAGGTTTGGGATCAAATAAAGTGATCTCTCATCACTTATTCAGGCTCCTACCACAAGCCCTCACCCCCAAAACAAAGCACTGCCTCACGAGGACTGGAGCAGTGCTAGGGAAGGTGTTTTCCCTGGGCAGCTCACAGCACTTTTAATGAAGAGATAAAGAGGGAAATGCTGGTGCAGAGAGACCCAGATGCTCCTGAGGAGCAGATGAGTGCAAGGCCTCCCCTCACAGGAGTTATTTCTGAGCAGCAAAGCAAACCAGCACAACACAGAGCAGGGACAGTGTCACCAGGGGCTGCTGTGGCCTCTTTTCTGTGTCTGCCTGACCCAAAGGCCACAAATTGGCCCAAAATTGCCTGTCTTGTGATAAATATTTTTCTTGTCTTCTCACACAGTGCTTTTTTGATAACCTGCATGCTAAACTGTCTATTTTAAAGCTGTGGCTTTGCAAAGCCTTTGCTCAGGGGCTGTGTTCCCTCCCTGGAGGGGCAGCAGGGATTACAGCAGCACTGATGTTCCTCCTGTGATGCTCTGCCCCGTTGAGTTCATGTTTAGATCAGCTTCTCCTGTGTCTTGGATTAACTTGCAGTGATGGAAGCAGAAGAGGGACAATTTATTCTAACCCAAGGGCTCTGCTAAGCCCTTCCAAGGTTACTGTCATTTAGTGACCTGACAACAAAATTCTTTTCCATTAACCCCCTCACCTGAAACCAGCTGTTAACCTGAGTCCTTCAGAACCTTACTGCCACTACCTGCACAGGAGCAAACACCTTGTCTGCATTTCAGCTTGGCTCTCTTCAGTTGAGAAATTAATGCTACCATTAACAACAAGTGACTGAATGCTTGTTATCATCTCCCTAGATTTAATCCTCATAAGGTGGCCTGCTTGGCCCTGTACCACTGCTGCTATGAAAGATGCTGCAGCAAGTGAAAAATCCCCTTTATTTGAAAAAGAGGGCGAAGAAACAAGCTTAATTCATTAAAGGAGAAGGATTAGCTCACATAAAAGTGCTGTTCAGTACAGCTAAGCTCCCATCTGAATGGAAAAATAAGTTTTCCAGCAAAACAGTGCACTGCTGGACAGGAGCTCTGGATAGAAAGAGAGCAGGAATCTCTGCTGTTAGGCATGAGTACAGTGTAAGAGGAATTAAACTACAGAAGGGGGGGAAAAAAGAAAAAAGCTGACACTGAAGATCTGGTGGCCTTGTTGTAGGTCTTTTAGGAGTTTTACTTTGAATTTAATCTATTTTGGTGTCTGTCCCTGGAGCAGCTCCTCTGGTTTAGTGTTGTGTTAAAGCAGCCCAGCTCAAGTGCTCCAAGGCTGCCCAGCAATGAGAACCACACTGCAATAAATGGGAAATCTGAGGGGATTCAGCTCAAAAACATTCTCTTCAACCAAACTAAATGAATGGAAATGCACCTTTTTCCTTTTATGGATAATAATATTTTGTTTGTAAATAACTCATAGTGCTTTTACCTGTAACATTTGGAATTGCCCTGTTTTCAAGCCATCTGCATTTCATACACTATCATCTCCCCTGGATCAGTGCAATAAATTGTAAGCATAACCATGATAAACTGTAAATACATTATTAATCTGCAATATTTTCAGCTTGTATAACTTTTTGACTCAGCTGTGTGTTATAGAAGATTTTCTGATTGCCAACACAAACTTATGCAAGCCTCACTGGAAAGCTACAAATGTAATACAGCTTTCTTGTAAGCTCCCTTTAGGTGCTGGAAGCCACTTTATGTGGGACTCTGGGAAAATGGGAGATGCCTGTATAAATTTCAGCATTTATTTTAGGTGATGCAGTGGTGTGGGCTTCACTAACTCAGCATCTTAACCAGAGATGCCTTGAGAGATGTCTGCTATCAGAGTGATGCCAGTATTTATATTAACAGGAGTGTGTGGGGTGGTTTCTTTTTTTCTCTCAAGAGCAATAAATTGACTGAAATTATGTAATTTGGTTAATGAAATATAATGAACAGCACAAACTATATTAAAAAGCTGTGTAGTTTCAGGGCTTTTGTACTGGTTATCCAGGATCTTTGTAACTTTGGCATAAGGCACACTATGTTGTACTTATGGGCAAACTCTGCTGCTATTGAAGTGTTCCACTGATTCCAATGCAGCTGTCCCAGAATATCCAAGCTGAAGAAAAGGCTCTTTCTGCTCTAAAATCTCCTCAGTGACTTACAAATGTGCCTGTAAAGCCAAATAAAATCTCTGCTCCTCAGATTGATACTGCAGAGCAGTGAAAATTAGTTACCTTTTAGTGCCTTGTAGCAAGCCACATGCTGATACAAGGTTACCAGATGGTGCACATTAACACTAAAATAGGTATCTTTGAATAAAAAAGAGCATGCTATAGGATCACAGGACTGCTAATAATTGTTAATTAATGCAATGCATTGCTACTGAATGTGAAAAAGTAGATCTGTGATATCTTTATAACCAAATATCCTTCTCCACAACCAGTAAACTAAAGTAAAATATGGATAGACCTGCTCTAGATTCTTCCAGTTTTAATTTGGCTTCTTAGCCATGTGTTTAAAAATGGAGGCAGGCCCAAGGGATTAGTTCTCAGAGCTGAGCTGAAACCTACTGCACTTGACAGTGGCAGAACTGCATCAGAGCTTGTGTTCAGCCATGTGTTTAGGAAATGCAGCACAGCCAGAAAGATTGTCAAAAGATGTCCCCATTTGTGGCTGATGCCACATAATAACTTCTGCTGGGGATTAAAAAAAAAAAAAAAAAAAAAAAAAAAAAAAAAAAAAAAAAAAAAAAAAAAAAAAAAAAAAAGGATTCAGAGAGGAGCCTTTGGGAGGAAAGGATTTTGCAAATATGCATTTTAATGGCCTGTGGCAAGTTCCTGCAGTCAGAGCCCTCTGTCTGTGTCTGTCTCTCTCTCTGTGCCTCTCTCTCCTGAGCCCTCTCCTCTCCCTGTGTGTGGAGGAGATGACATGAGGCACTTGAGGATGAAATGCAGAGTGAGTGCAGTCACTGTGGCTGCTCCTGCCAGTCACAGAGGGACACTGCCAAAGAGTTACCTCCTGTTTGAACCTTTTGTACTGAGCTGGAGAGCAACCTGAGCTCACTCTGCCCTGAATCCCCGTGCCTTGATGCACTTCAGAGCCACTGCATCCAGCAGGGACATGGGCTGTGAGTGCCTACCCCTGTTCAGTGAGGGTGTGCCACCAGGAGCTGCAGCTGATGCCTTGGGAAGGCTGAGCTGGAACAGAGGATGGACAGAGCCAGAGAATAAAGTAGGTATTTATTAAAAGGCCTTTAGGATACACCTGGGGCAGGACAAGAGCCTGGCCAGGGCTACACCCAAGATGGACCCAAAATGGTCCCAAAATGGACAAAGGGTCCCCAGGTCTCAGACTTTGATCAGTTTGGGTCCATTTGCACCTTGGGGTTGAATTGTCCCATTCCAGCTCCAGGCTGGGAGCTCCCATCCTTCTTGTTCCTCCCTGCAGCCACCCTTGTTTGTGCTTTGGGGCTGGAAGTTGTCCTTGGGGTGCAGCAGGAAAAGGATTTGTTTTGTGTCCCTGCTGTGTGCAGAGCTGAGTGACCCTGACTGTGAGCTCAGAGCTGCACCCTGGGCACAACAGAACCTGAAATACAGGGGAGATAAAACTTAAGGCATCACAGCTTCTCCTGGCCATGGCTTCTCCTCTGTGCAGGAATGTTTTACAAGCCTGTGTAGTCCTTATTTATTACCTATTATGTGATCTTGTCTGCAGAAAGCCTTAGCTCCATCATACATGGTCTGGGGCTCACTGAACGAGAACATTTTTGCAGGGAGAATAAACACAGCATAAAACTTCAGGACTGTCACAAGTCCAGACAAAAATAAAGCTGCTGAAGTGGCCTAAGTGATATGGGGACCTGGCTCACAGCATGTTATGGGTCTACCAAAAATGCAATCTTATGGATCTTCCCAAAATGCAGAGATTCCCTGGCTGCTTGCTGGAGCTTTTTCCTGAGACTATGACACCAACACAAGTGTAAATCCAGAATTACTGACATGGGAGTGAACTGAATTATCTCCTCAAGGCTGGACAGGCAGACTAGTAGGCATATTCCTGATGGTTGGGGTTTTTTCCCTTCATTTGGAAACACTAAATTTTGTTTATTTGGGTTTTTTCACCTTTCTTCATTACCATTTTAAGAGTTACTCTCTGATAGGAGCAGCTGTTCTGAGTAAAAGTTATTAGGGTTTGTTCCTTATTTTTAATGCTGTTTTTAAGCTTTGAAACCAATTTTATTAAAGAGCTTGCTTAATCTAGCCCTATAAATTTCTTAACTACTCCAAGAACCTTGGAATGTTGCTGCATCTGAGATATTTTTTCATTTTATGGATAAGCTTTCCCCTGGCCCCAAACATAACTGAAACAAAGATAGCCCATTGTTATCTGGAAATTTGCAGGCTCTGTCTTCAAGATAATCTTTATTTTATTATGGTTACTATTTTTCTAATATTTTTCAGGCTTTATTCTAGGAGGGAGAGCTGTCCAGCTTTTTGATTCATTTTTCTTGGTCCCTGTATTATCTATTCTTAGTGGTAACAAGGACAAGATGTGCTAATATAGGTTAATAATCATGCTATCTACAGCCTTTTATATCATCTTTGTACATAAAACATCCCTTCTTCCTGTAATTTATCACCTTGTGAGGATGAGAGATGTTTCATTAAGTTTAGGTGAGGTAATGTGTTGCTAACAGGGCTTGAAGAGGGAGGGCTTTTTCCTTGGGTTGTGTTCATATTCAATCACATTCCTTTAGAAAAAAAAAAATTAAATCAGATTGGATCATGAGGCAGTGTCAGGGAGAGGAGTGAGTTACTGCATCTGGCACCAGCCCAGCACTGCCTGATGGTGCACAAAACACATCCTGATGCTCACAAACCAGCAGGTTCATTATTCCTTTTTTTTTCCACTAAGCTGTGCTTTTGGCACTGTTGTTTTACCAGCCAAGAAGAGGCTGTGGCTTCTGAAAAGACCCCAGAGTTTACAATAGCAAAGAAATGACAACCTAGACAGGTAGCAGGGAGAAAAAAACCACAACAACTCAGTGTGGTTGTGATCTTCCTTTATTCCCACTCAGGCAGTGACTTCCTCTGATATTCCCAGTTCTAGGAAGCTGAAAGCCTCTGGGTAATGCTGTGTCCCTGATGCTGCAGAGCCTGGCACTGCCTCATCACCTCCTGCCTGAGGAGTACTTGGAGCACAGCAGCCCTCTCTCACTGCCCTGAATTAAGTACCAACAATTCACATGGCCCTGAGCCTCTGGAGCAGTTTTCCAGCATCCTCCCAAGGCAATGACAGAGCAAAGACCTTGGATCACAGCGTTCCCTCCTTGCAGCAATACTGAGACAAGAAATACTGCTCCCAGTCAAAGCCTCCTTGAGATTCCACCACCACTGCCCCCAGAGTGCTGCCCCACCAGGCAGTGTCCTGCCATGGGATAGCAAAATACTGCTCACACTGGGATAAACAAGCCATAAATGTGACTTTGCCAACCCAGCACAGCTGTATTCAACAGCCAGGTAAGGGCTGAGGGACTCCTGCTAAGCTGCCCTGCAGTTCTTCACAGATCTTTATAGATCCCAGAGCTTTGTTTTGGAGGAGACTGTAATTTGTTACATTCACTTTTCCCACAAAGAGGAGCTTCCCTTGGAAAAAAAAAAAAAAA
>WEIU01008314.1:203880-229345 GCA_013389925.1 Aegithalos caudatus
GTTATAATTATTGCACCAGGAAGAGTCTCCCACAAATCTGTATCAGAGAATCTAAACAGCCATGTCTAAATTTTGGGTTTGGGGTTTCAGACAGAGCAGAGGCAAACACGTGTTGGGTGATGTCAGGGGATGCTGTAATTGGGGCTTAGGATCAAAGGGAGCTGGGTACAGTAGGCACATTCATGGATGCTGGGTAAATAATATGTTTTTTTAAACTAAACTCCTTAATCAACAGCTCTACAGAGAGCCCAGAAGTTTACTTGTGTAGGAGCACAAACAAGATTTTTTTTTCCCCTATAATAGTTCATCCACCCTGCTGAACCCTGAGAACCCATCACATCTGACTGAAAATTCACTGTACAGTGTGCCCAGAGCAGGCAAGTGCTAAGAACACTCCTACAGACCAGTAATGACAATTCTCTGGGATAATCCCTGATTTCTCACCTGTCTATATATTCAATTACAAGCATGGCATGTTTGTGCACGTTGTGATGCAGTTCTTGTCTTGACCCCCACCATCATCCTAGGAAATAATAACAGACTTTATGTTGACCCAGGAGAAAGAAGGAGCCGGTGCTTTATTGCCTCTGTCAGGAATCTGGTATCTGTCACTGCCTTAATCTTGATGCTACTCACTGAGTCCAGGAGATGTTTCACCCCAGTTCTTTTTCACCTAGATTTAAGATTATTTAGGGACTGAGGCAATGGGGAGGGAGGAAAGAATTTCACAGTTAAATGTAATCATTAGCTGAAGTGATCTTTGATTTCTCTGTTGTTTAGTTTAATTAGATGGAATTCATTTTGAAGGCAGCCGCCAGTGTCAAAAGCATGTTAACTATAACTGTGAATTATTACTGCATCAATAAAAATAATGAAAAGCTTGGGTGCTAATGGAGCCATTAGGCTTTGAAGCTGCTTCTCTGTTTTCAGACATGATCCTTCTTCCTTATTGTGCCTCTCAAATATTCCCACACTGAGAACTTGTGGCCATATTTTTCTTAACTGGTTCCCATCCTTCAGAACCTCCTCTTGCTCAGGAGCATTTCTAACCAGGTTCAGCCTGTACTTTTCACTTTGGAAGCCTCCTATTAACATGGAAATGACTGGTTTGAGTCCCACCCATCAGCCTGTTCCCCTCTGTGTCATCGTGCTCCACAGCCACAGTTCAGAGCTGCCACAGAACTCCTTGATACAGATGCCTGCCCCTAAATCTCTCCTCTTTCCAACTGCCTGCAGAATCTGGATTTTATATGTGAGATTTTTGAGAACTGAACTGTTTCTTTTGACTTAAACTGTCCCATCAGTGGTAGCACAGGGCTGGCAATGGGCTTGTACAAGCAACTCTAAAATCAAGGGCTGTCAGTGGTAAGCTGGTTTCTGTACACAGGACAAAAATCCTGTGTGAGTAGGGAAATTAAACTAAATCACATTACCTCAAGAAAGTTACTGGATTTGAGCAAGAATAAAATGGTTTAATGCAACCTTTATTTTCTCTCTCACAAAAGGCTGTCTCTACACTGTGGATCTGTGGGATCTGAACAAGATTAAGGTGGATTTTCACTCATCAGCTCACCTAAAAGAGGGGTTTTGAGGTCAAATTTTAGCTTCACTAACACTATCCAGTGCAGCAATCTTCTACCAACCTGATGGTTAGCAACTAAGACTGAAAACTTGCCTTTTATTCTCTATAGTTTCCTCTTCACAACCATACTCTTCCAGAGGCTGTACCTGTAAACTCCTTTTGGAATCCACATGGATCCCACTGATTCAGAAAGCCTTTGGACCATCGGAACAAACCCAAGCGCAGCCATAAATTCCAAGTTCCCTTTTTTCTTTTTATGCTCGTGATTGAGGAATTGCATTTGTAGTCCCATCTGTGAACCAGCTTAATTTGGAGCCATCTGCCACGAGAGCAAATTGCTAAATTTGCCAGATACCAGAGAGAGGGGGAGAGATGCTCATACCCTCCCCATGTAAACAGCTGATGTCAGCTCCCATTGTTGTGAGGAAAACAGCCACCGTGGAGGTGCTCACAGACCTGGAGTAATTCAGATGAGTGATTACAGCTCCTTAAAGAAGGAAGGAGGGCTCAGCAGGCAGCACAGACGTGCCTGGTGTGCTGCAGGCACAGCCCTGGCAGGAGGGCAGGGATGCAGGAGAGATGCGAGGGCCGTGACGCAGCTTCGGGGGGCAGCTCCACACAGCTCAGCCAAGCAGCTCCAAACAATGGGCCCCCGAACGCCTCATCTGGAAAATTTGTACTCATTTTCCACAGGTTTCCAAGTGTGAGGAAATACAGCTATTGCTGGTAAATTGAGGGTGAATCAAATGCGGGGGGAAATGGGAGTTTTCAGACGTGAATTTCCTGCTCACCGCTGGAGAAGGTTTAGGTGCAGTCTCCAGCTTGGTTGAAAATATAACCCACTGAATTGATGTTTGTATAGTAAAAACATCCATCTGAGAGCACTCTTAGGAAAAAAAAACAAAACACAGCAAAACTCAAAGAACCAACAGGTTGAGAGACAGAAGATTTTACAGGGAAGGAGAATTCATTCAACAGGTTTCATATATACATTCCCTTGCTTGTACAGTAGTTCTGAACGAAGAAAAAACACAATAATTTAAAGTTCCCTGTTAATTTCCACCCCATAGGACCCCAGCTAGATCTCTCTTTTTGCTGTGTGCCTACTGCCTTGTTTTCCTGTTGCATGTACTGGACCTGTCCCATGCACAGACAGCTTTGCATTTTAACATTTCCACCCCCAAAGAGAAAAGCCTGGGCCAAAGTCAATACTGCATCTGCAGGTGCTAATTTTTGCTATTTCAAACCTATCCCTGCTCTTTCTGATGGTCATTCTGTGGTTTGTTGTCTTATTTAAATAACATAACACTCATCACTTAGGATGGATTGCCATGCCAAGTACACCTATATTATTCCTCTGCCACTGCCCAGAAAATCAAACAATAACTATCACAGCACCAGATTAGGCTCACTTTTATTTCCTGGAAAATGCACATTTGCTGACTACAAACCTCTTCAGAAAAATCCTCCAGGTTCCACGAATATTAGTTTGTTTTGTTGTTCCTATTAATATTCATGAATAGGTTGCTTGATTTCCAAAGGCCTGTCATGAGTTTGGGAAAAAAACAAGCTATGCTGTGGTTTAAGTGACTGGTCAGAGAGCTATGGTTTATAAAAAGCTTTGAGGAGTAATTGGAGTGAATTATGTAACACATGGAAATTACAATTTCAGCTGTAAAAATCACAAAATTAGGGGAGCTCTTTGGTTACTGAGGAGGAGGATGGGTCATTCTCTTCACTCTCTGCTGGGAGTGAAGCACATCAGAACATCTCTATGCTCTCTCCATGGTTACACCATGACTTTCTCACTGACCCCAAAAACCTCCCATATCCAACAGCATCTCCCAAAACATCTGTAACATTATTAGCATTATCCTGCCTGTGACTGGTGAAGCCTCTGCACCACCAGCAGGGCCCTTACTCAGTACCCAAACCCACAGCTCTAATCTGTCTGGACTGGGCAGCACAGATTTGAGGAGAAATGCTAAAAGATCTTAAAATAGCCCAGAAACCTCGCTTGGAGACAAACCTAAAAAGAAACACATCCACTCGAGCACATCGCTGCTGATGTCTCCAGTGCTCTGCAGCAGCCTCTGGAGCCAGGTGGTTCATGCTCTCAGGCTGCACATGTAAACAGAGCAATTTGCTCCTGTGCCGAGCCAGGGTTGTTATAGTTACTGCCTGTGACTTGCCCCTGCCATTGTCACGGCATTCGCAGTAAATGATGCTTAAACAGCAGTCTAGCAAGGGTTTGCAGAATAATGACTCATAAAAATTCACTTAATAACAGGATCCGAGGCTCTGCGCCGCCCAGCCCTTTCATCCATCCCCCCCCCGGCCCTTACATCATCAGTGAGACCCTGAGTCCCTTACATAAGGAGCACAGCAAAGGTCACTACGTGTATTTGAAAGGTTGGTAACTTCTGCTCCCTGGAAAGGTCATGGTACAGGGGGAAAAGCAGAGCTCTGCCCCTCGGGCAGCTCTCAGAGCCGGGCTGGAGCTCTCCTCTTGGAGGCTGGTGAGTGACCCTGCCTTGGCAGGTCCCGTCTGAGAGGGGCCACGGTTTTCTACCTGGTTTGGGGTGTCTCTTTTCCTAACTGTGAAAAGCGAGGTTCACTCTTGCATATTCATAAACAATTGTGCATATTTAAACTTTCCCCCAAACTAGTTTAAATGTTCCAAGAATTCTTTAGCATGGCTCCTCCTCACCTTTTTAGAGCGTGAGCATTTCTTGGCTGTGGTTTTTGTCAGTTATTATCACCTCCAGCTTGGGTTTTGGTCCATACTTGCTACAGACAGCAGGTGCTGATGGTTGGCATATCAGGGGTCTTCATCATACATTGTTCACTGGATGTTATCCCAACCAAGCAGGCACTTCAATTACAAGCATAACTATATCAGCTATTCCACTATTATGTCTAAGTTGAGTTAATAGCAGAAATAAAAGCTATATATTTATAGCTAAATTACTTTGACGTTATACATATAGCATCCATTTCAATATTTGCGAAAAGCCAATATTATAATATGTATTTATAACACTAACCAGATCCAGCCACTCCACAAGAGGCTGGAATGAGGCAGCTGTCAGAGCTGCTGTCGGGATTGTGGCACGGTGATAAGGCTGAAGATACACACCCATGAAATGGATTATGCTGAATGATGCTGCTCGGCTGCTTTTGAGATGCAAAGACAACAATTAACCGAGCTGACGTGAACAGACGCAAATGGGAACAGCTCTTCATGCCCGGCAGGCAGAGAGAGACACCAGGCTTTGGGAGAGAGGCAAATAACCTGCTCGGGGGCAGGCAGCAGGAAAATGGAACCAGCAGGTTCTCCCGGAGCCCAGCTCCAGGTGAGTGAACATTTGCTAGGGAGCAATCAGAGGATGCTGCTCCTGCAGCTCAGCCCAGAGTACAGCAGACAGGCAGTCCCTGATGGCAAACAGGTCCCACACACGGGCCAAGGAGCTGTCCCCACACAGGCCCGTGAACCCTCTGTACATTTAATTAATAGATTGTACTAAACCTAATATATAAGAAGTGCACTGATACCATCTTACAAATTTCACAGCCAGACAGAAACCTTCTAATGAGGTGCGATTTTTTTGTTACTACTGGAACAAAAAAGAAGGGTTTCTACATGTTTTAGAACATCTGAGTAGCTGATGAGAACAAAGCTGTGCTAATCTGCTTTATCAGGTGCCTTTTGTGCAAGTAATTAGGTGTGAGGTTCCCAAAAGACCTTCTGAGAAAGGGTCCAGCAAGGACAAATAATGAATGTATACTGATACTGCTGGAATTAGCATTGGGAGCTTGTGCTCAGAAACCCCTCCTGTAACAGCTTTGTGATTTGACAAAATAACCAACTTTGGCCCAGCTTGTCCTGTCACTACACATGAAATAAATGTTCATCACCATCACTGCATGAGCAGTCAGTGAAACAGCTGAAAGGGAAGTCCAGTCCTGCACACTCTACCAGCAAACACTTTCTGCAAGGTCCAGAAGAGCCTGAACCCCAGCCAGGCAAGTTAATCCAAGTTTGTTCATAGAATCTTGCACCAAGCCAGTGCCAGTTTAAAATACACTGATGAAATCTGGTCTTGTAACAAACCTTGTAAATAAAGCTGAAACTGGCACTGCATCTCTTCTCCCCCACACGTGCTCTCCTCCAGCTTGCAAACCCTGCAGCAGATACAGCTCTAGCTACAGAAGGAGAGCTGGAAACAGAGATAATGAAAAATGGAACAGGCCTACTATGAAATGGATCACTGAACTAGAGACACTGGAGCTGAATTTCAGCTGTAATTTATCAACCTCATTTCACAGACCTCTGTCTCTGTTCAGTTAAGCCAGCAGGGCTGTGGATTTCAGCGGACAAAAGTTTTGGTGTTCAAGGGACGTTAAAGAAATCTACATGAATCCCATCACTTGCTTTCCATGACACTTCAGGAGAAACTTGTCATTAGCCTGATATAATCCTCATGCCACTGAAAAAAAACTTTTCTATTCTGCTTTCTGTCCTGTTGAGCTGCAGGATGCTCAAATAGAAGACCAAGGAAAAAATGGCTCATTCTTAATGGATGGTCTACTTACATTTTGTCAGACTACTACTCAGTACTAACATTCCCATTTTTAGGTCAGATAGAGGAGTTTTATTATCTCTCTAGTTTTTAAACCACACATTAGAATCACATTGCTACAAGCATGCACAATGCTAAATAATAGTCTGAGCACTCTTGAATTCTGTCGGGGTTGATCCTTATTGTTTTCTTTAGCTACATAAAATTACTATTGAAAAACTATGTGCTAAGGGGTTTATGCATTGAAAACATTTTTTTTTTTTTTATGATTGACTGGTATTAATCTTTCACACCAGAGAGATGTGTTCCCTCCAAAAGGAAGCTTGATATATAAGGATTATCCAAGTTTTGGATGTTCCTTTCTCAGCAGTGAATACACAAAGATTATCAGTGGTCAGCAATGTACATCAATTGTTCTGGCAGTAGTGCTTAGTAGTGCTTACAAATGAGAAGAAGAAAACCAGATAAAAACCAGGTTTGTGACAGGATTTGGACTCGGTGGTTTTTCCACAAGGATCCTTATGTAACTTAGGGATGGCTTTGCAGCTAAGGATCCTTCCTACAAGTCACTTCTGTAAATTATGTCCTGCCTCAGCATTTCTACCCTGGAGCTCTCTGGAGAGGGAGGCCAAGATGATCTGTCTGCACGATGGTGAAGGACTGAAACCCAGCAGACTGTTTGCTTGCTTGCAGTTGTAAATAAGCTTGTGTGCTTTCAGGATTTACTTATGAAAAGCAATTCCACTTAATATCAGCACAACAGCGTGGCAATAGTTCATATTTACAGATTGTAATATAATTTCAGAGAGCCACAAATTCCTTTAGGAAGTGCTCGTCTATAAATCAACCTATAAATCAGTGTGTCCACAAACACTGTGGGGCTGGAAAGAACACTGAGTGAAAGAGAAAAAAATGAGTGTTTAGGTCAGGCAGAAGATGTTTGCCCAGGCTGGAGATTTACCATCCAAACAGGGTTTCTGTGGGCATTTAAAGCCATGGAGCAACATCAAGGACTTTGGTCTGAGCAGCAGCACTTCCCTAAGGCAGGATTGCTGGAGTCCAGGGCACGTGGAAAATCCCTCAAAATGCCCTAGGGAGTCTGAGACTCCAGCTGGGACTCCAGGAAAGCATTGCCTTTGAACTTAGTCCATGGGAAAAACTCCTCATGCTGAGAGGATGAATTAAGAGCAACAAAAATTAGAAAGTAGTAGCAGTTTAGCTTGTCACGGGGTGAAAATTTATGGTTTTGGGATTTTTAGCATGGAGATAGATGAAAGCCAGATGGAGGTTTTGGGGTGGTGTTTTATGCCTTCCCTCTTCTTCTTCTACTCCATTTTCTGCTGTGATAGTAGCACAGAGACATTGGTGAAGGTGAATCTGATGTAGAAATTACATGTTTAGAATAGATGGTAATTGCTGGTGTAGAATTGTAAATATAGTACATTCAGTAAATCAGTTGGGCAAAAAATCCATAAAAGGGCTTGAGCTGGGTGTCTCATAGTCTTTTGCAAGCCCTGTTTTCCAGAGAGCCCAGCCTGGACCTGAGCATCTCACGAGCCATGAGATAAGATAAAATAAAGGACTTAAAAAACCAAGGCTGTAGACTCAGGTCATCTTTCCAAACTCTGGTACTAGACTTTGTTGGGGAAAATTCCCCTAATCAGGGGGCCTTCCTGAAAGGAGAAAACCAACCCAGGATAACAGAACCCAACAAGAACACCCAACCAACCTGTTTTTCACCACTGGGCTTCCTGTAGTTGAGCAGCAGCTCCACAGCTCCCACCACCTCCTTCCGTATGGCGTAGAGCAGAGCGTCCCCCACGTAGACGCTGTGGCTCAGCAGCAGCTCCATGATCTCCAGGTTCTCATTCTCTATGGCTATCAGGAGGGCACTGCGCCCCAGAGGATCCATGCAGTTGATGTTGATGTTGTAGTAGATCTCTGCCTCCTGCAAGGCATGTTTCACACTGGCATAGTCCCCTTTCTCCACGGCACTGAGGTAGGCTTTCTCTTCTGAGGAGAGCTCTGCCTCCGCTCGCACGATCTGCAGTGGGATCCGGTCTCGGTACGGGGAGAAGTTCACCTTTTTGTAGTAGAGCTGGGCCATGGTTCATAGTGACCAGGCAACCTGGGAGGGAGGACAACCACGTGTCAGTGACAGGGTTTTCAGAAGCTGTGAAAGCAGGCTTCAGGAACAGAAAGAACAGGTAACTTGGGGTTAGCTGCAGCTGCAAAGTCAGAAAACACCGAAGATACCATGGTACAGTAAGCAAAGACATGAAACTTTAACTTGGAGTTAGCTGCAGCTGCAAAGTCAGAAAACACCAAAGATACCATGGTACAGTAAGCAAAGACATGAAACTTTAACTTGGAGTTAGCTGCAGCTGCAAAGTCAGAAAGCAGGGGAGATACCATGGTACAGTAAGCAAAGACATGAAACAATAGTTTGAGTTTTTAGGATGGACCTTAAAACTGCAGAAAAATATGCTTAGCAAGATAGTAGAAGGGTTTAAGCTTAACAATGGGATATTGTATATTGTTAATAGAAAGCATACACATGAGCATTGTTTGAAGCAGGTGTATTATGCTTTTAGTGAGTGGCTAGAACAATTGTCTTTAGCAATGTGCCATTGGCTGGAAAACCTTTAAAATCTCTGTAACAAAGAGGCCTTTGGCTGCTATTAGCAAGATGTGAGCTGTTGCCACCTTTCAATTGTCTCACCCTGTTATGAGACTGATGCTGCAATAAAGCTCAAGGAACGTCCCCCAGCAGACCCATCCCATTTGTGCAAAACACCAACACAGGGACAAACTTCCAAGGGCCATCACAGGAAAAGCTCCCCATCCCTTTTTAAGATGTTGTATTCTTAACACCCCCTGAGCAACCCTACCTAAAAGGGCTACCTGAAAATATAAAGGTGGCACCACCACTCACAATGACAGAAACTCAGTATATTTTTTTATCTTCTTTAGACACTATGCCATTGATGTTTTTTGTCTGGTCAGAAGTGTGCTCTTGATGTTTATGGGTGATCTATCACTTGCAAATGGATGGATTTCTCATAGTTGCTTTATTTCCCACACAAAGCTCTTTTTATTTCCTCTTTTTCCTCTGCTAAGACATGTCCTCAGCATCTCTGAACTGTCAGTGATGGGAGCTGCTGATTTACACCCTCCTCTTTACAGTAATAGATTCATTTTGAACATTTTTGCTGCTGCTTCTCTGCTTCCATCTCTTAAAACAGTCTTTTATTTTTCCTTAGTGTTTACTCTTTGACTAGGTCATGGTTTTATTTTTAAAGCTTGCATGTTTTTAAACATTTTTTCTCACTCTTCTCATTTATAAATAGGACCTAAAGACAGGCTGATGTAAAAAGCTCCCACCCTTGCTCTCCAAAGGCAGTGATGTTGTTTTGTGGTCTAGGAAAAGGAGAAATAAATCCTGCCCTGGAACAAGTGCAGCAAACTGAATGAATTGAGGGTCCTTCCCATACCCCAAAGATCCCAGCAGGTGACTGGAGTCATAGGAAACATGGGCTGGGTATTCACAGGTAAGGAAAAAAGGAGCCAGGTTTATCTACCTCTGGTGGCACTGACAAATGACACCAGGTCAGCACCATGGGCCACCAGCAGCTCTAACTGTGTGACTTCTTCCATCTCCTTGCCCAAAGCTCCACAGCTTCCTGCAGCAAATTAGCAAATTTTGGTCCATTTCAGTGCCCTATCCTGGGGGAAAAGGAAGTGCTGACAAAAGCAGGTGAGGAGGAGGCTGTGGTGGCTGCAGAGGGACCTGGGGCTCTGCGGGTACCACCCCAGGCAGAGCCCGGCTGCATTTCTGCCTTTCCAGAGTGGGTGGATCTGAGCTCCAGCCCAGCTGACACTGCAGAGCTGTGGGTGGCTGTAGCAGACAGCAAAGCTTCATCTGTGAACTTCCTGGGGAGCCAGGGATCTGCACCAGGCAGTTTGGCACCTCGGGGAATGTGCTCGCTCAGGATCCTGCTCTCCTCCACGTGCCAGAGAAGTTTGTGCTTGTTACATACCCAGAGATGCTGTCACACTGCTCACGTGTGTCTCTGCACAGGCAGAACCACAGAATCCAGTGGTTCCACCTGAAAAAACACACAAAGGCACTGGAGGCAAAAAGGACCCATAATCTGAATAGAAACAATAAATATACTGGCTTATTTTCTACAGAAACATTATGCCATTAAAGCTTTTAGAACTAAGGAAGAATCTCAGTGACTCAGAAGCTTCAGGTTTCAATAAAGTGCATGTATAACCAACTACTCTGGTTTTCAAAAGCACCAAGGATCACAGGTAGTTTTCAAATTTTGTCTTTGAAAAAGTTATTCCTGTGGTATCCAGCTAATTCCTACTGGAACACTGACAGGAGACAGAAGAATGCAGCACAGGTCTGGTAACAACTAAAGGTCAAAGAGATCTTTGGGAAAGTAAGGATAAACCCAAAAGGGATGGGGAATGTCCTTGTGTGACAGTCTGGCTGATGGGAGCAGGGAACACCAGCGGGACTGGTGCCAGAGGACAGTAGTCACTGTGTAAAGGTCTCCTGGGGGAATCTGTTGGCTCCAAAAAACATGAGGGATTCTGGCAACAAGTGCAGCTGCTAAAGTGGAATTGGATATTTTTCACTGCTCTTTAGTTTAATTGGACATTTTGTAGATGGTGAGTAACATTTGCAATGAGTTATAACAAATGTCACCTTATGAAACATCATGCCAGCATTGGATCCCTTTCTTTTCCAACAGTTTTGTAGAAAGGAGAGAAAGCTTCAAATGTCTTAACTCCTCAGTGAGATCCCATCTCCCAGTACAACTCTAGTCCAAAGAAAGCTAATAAAGTTAATACCTCAAGCATATAGGAAGCTGCAAGAAAACCAAAAAAGAAAGACTCACAAAATTAATGATCTTCCTGAATTCCTCTCATGCCAACACCTGCATAGCCTGACAAACACATGCTGCTGACTGGGTTTGGAAATAATAGCATGCAGGGTTAAAAGAAAATAATAAAAATGTCTGCCTGCAGTTCTTGGAAGATTTCAGCAAAACCTTTATCTCTTGAGCTGCCCCTCAGCCACGGATGCAACACAATTTACAGACAGACACTCTAAAGCTGATGTCTTTGTCAATCAAAATTATTTTACAAAGCATCAGTCAAACCTGTGGATGGAATGAATGAGCACAAGATCCCTGCTCTGGCTGTCACCTCTCAGCACCACAATTCTCCCAGGGGCAGCATCTCTTGGTGATGCAGACAATTCTGGTAGGCTCTAAACACTTGTGTTTCCCAGACTGGTCCTGTCTCCTGCTTAACAGTTAAAAATTACAAAAATATTGATGAAATCCAGGTAAGAGAAGGGGAAGGCAATGCACAGGTGCTACCTGGGGAGAAGCAGTGGTGACATTCCTGAAAGGTAGCAAAAATAGAAACACAGTCACACTAGAATTTTGGAATCAGCGCAGAGAGCCTGAAAACACATGTTTTCCATGTGAATGCTCTTCACAGAGAGGCATTTTCTGCTACTTGGGTCACTATTTGGGGCAAGGAGAATTCTTCCCAGCCTATGCCAGACTGCAGATGCCTCAGACAATATCCAGTGACTGGCTAATGCAGTGGTGACACCTGCACCACAAACAGGTGGAGAGAAACAAGAGAACCACAACAAGAAAAATACAACAAACTCCTCAAGATACAGGCAGGAGGACTTAGCACTCAGTTTGGACTCTATCACCTCTTTCCCACAGAGATGCCCTTCTCCCTGAATTATTAGTCCAAATCTCCAAGCCTTTTCAGCCTGACACCTCTTTTGTGATGCCTGGCACAAGAAATCAGAGTTTTAGCCTCTGAAAAGCAGCCATACCTGGCAGGAACAGCTGGTCTGGTTTGGGGGGAGAAAGGTCCTGGCCTTCTGCCACTAAAAATTCCATGAGTTGTCGCTACAAAAAGTTTTTAGGGTCTGTTAGGAGTTAAGCCACCCCTCAGCTGCCACTTGAGACACACCACACACTCCCACACGTCCCTGTCTCAGAGGAGTCAGGGTGACCTGCACGAAATAGGATGAGTGGAACTGAAGGGGAGGCAGCCAGAGCCAGTTTACAGCCATGTATCACCAGGCAGATTGCAAAACAGGACCTGCCTGGATTTTATTTGCTTTGATCATCACCATGAAGCTGATTCAGAGGTGGAAAAGCAGCGTTGCTCCTGGTGGCTGAGCTCCCTCTGTAGCAGAGGCAGCAGAGGCTCTGGGATATTGAATTTAGCTGCCAGCTGATGAGAGCATCTGACAGCCTGAGGAACTGACCAAACACAGATCTTGGACAGGAGAGCAATAGCAAAGAGTTACCTTTCCTACTGCTTTTTATCTTCTTTTATGCCAGAGTCAGGATTAAATGCTTGAGATGTATTTCTTGTTTGGACTCAGGTGTTTATTAATCCTTATCTACATCACAGTCTCACAAAATGTGAGTTCTACAGCACTCCAAGCTAACAAACCAAAAAATGGCTCCTATCTCTTTCTCTACAAGGTCTTTTAAGCACAAACTGTCCAATTATGAAATGACACCTAAATTATTTTTACTTTTAACCCAATAACCAACCACCAATGATCCACAATGAGGACTTTTCTATCCAATTACAAAACACCACCCAGATCTGAAGAAGAAGGTGAAGAAGAAAGATTTGCCTCCTCCCTAAAACCTCCATCTTGCTTTATACATATTACTATATTCTAAAACCTTAAACTCTAAGTTTTCCACCCTGTGATATCACACACCTCTATTCAAACTGCACACCCATAATCCCAGTGCTATCACTCAATTTTGGAAGACTGTTCCAAGGCCTCAGGTCAGATTCAGAGTTTTCTTGGGGGTCAGTGCCTGTCAACACAGAAAGCCTGAAATTCTCAGTGCCCAAGGTTCCAAAATTCCCAGTACCCAGGCTGCTGGGACTCTGTGTCACACCTGAGAGCAGCCAGCCAAGCCCTCACCTGCCAGGCTGCTCAGAGCACAGCTGGGTGTTCCCTCACACCAACAATCACAGCAAAAACTCTATGTGTGGCTTTAAATACCACTCCACCTTCCCTCTCAGACCTGAGGAGGGTTTATGTGCTGGAAAAGCCACCTGCATTTCCCAGCTGTACCAGCCCCATCAAAGAACTGAGCCCTTGCAGCACATCTCGCTTCACTGCTTCCCCCCATCCTTCTTGCCAAAGCTGTTTCTTCTTTTTAGTGTTTCAGGGAGAGCATTTTCCTCGTTTTGCAATTCTAATCTGGACTCCAGGTCTGGAAATCACGGCCTGTAACTGTGAAAATGGCCTGACTTTCATCGTGCTCACACACTGCCTGCTCAGTACTATTGATCTTTTTAAAAAAGGTTATAAACCTGAGCTATGAAATAGTCCAGAAGGGCCACTTAGGTAAATAATATTACATGTAGTTAATGGACCAATTGAATTTGTGATTGGATCCTTCTTTTAAGTGCTCTAGATCTTATTTACTAACAATGCCTGGCTGAGCACAGTATGAGGAAATAAAAATGACTTTGTAACATTCTGCAATTCCCTTCCTTCTGCAAAGATACCCTCTTGTTCCAGAAAATTGCTTTTTCCATGGAGTTCAGTAGGAACCAGATTACAACCTTAAGTCTCATTGCTTCTCATGATGTCTCACCACCAGAAGAAGAAATTTTTCCAGCTGCCTTTAAATGCAAAGAGAGCCATGACTGAATAAATGTATGACCTCAGATGTGTTTTAAAATTATAAAATTGCAGTGACCTTCTGGTTCTATGGCTGTGTAAATTCCTTTTAGCTAAAGCCCCATGATCTCAAGAAGTTTATATCCAGCTCGTAAGTTATATAAAATATATCATTGACTGGAGTAAGTGCTGTTCAAAACTTGCAGGGCCACAGTACAGCACAGAAATGAGAAACCAAGAGCTAATAAAACTGGGGATGAGTAATCCACTTTCACTGCCCAACATGAGAGAAAGGAAGAGCACTAATAGCATATGTGATAAAAATGCAAGGCTGCAGTGGTCCGTGATTCACAGTGGAGATATGTCCTTAAAAGATGCAGAGAAAAATTCCTTATGAAATGTTTTTCATTCATCATCACTCCAGGCCTAGTTAAGAACACACAAATTCCCTGGGGTACAGCACAGAACCCTCTAACCCAGAAGTGTCCCTAAAGAAAGACAGCCTCCAGCTTCAGATTACAGAGTTTACAGACGCCAGAAGAAAATTCTCTGCCAGTAACACAAAATGTCACAATTTGACTCAAGTCCCAAGTGCAAATCTTAACTTCCTGGGGAGGGTGACAATTATCAAAGATATATATGTTTGATTTGGAAAGGACAACTCTTTGGTAGAAGTCTCTTCCTCTGCATAATCAATTGATGAGTCACGACCAACCGCATATGGGGACGTATAAACGTGTTTTTATATGTGTGTGTGTGCTTTATATATACATATATATATTTATATATGAAATAACTCCTTGCTGGAAGCTTCAGCTTTGTGTCCTCTGAGGATTCACCTGGCTCGTTCTGTTCAAAGACGAGCAAGCTCCCTTTGCAATAGGATGTTCTCTGCATCTCCTCTGCCAGGCAGGGCATAATTCAGGGATGGAGAATTTGGGCTGCAGACAGCTGGGCCTGACCAGAAATCTCTGCTTAGGGCTCCCCCAAGCCTCCTGCATGTCCAGGGATAGGTTCTGTGTGCTTTTGGTCCACCCCAGGGATGGGCTGCAGATGGGTTTCACACGGCATTGATGGGGTGTTAACGATGCTAAAATTCCAGCCGAGCTCCTCAGCCACGCTGGGCTGGGAATGGGGAGAGCAGCTCTGCAGTAAAAACCAGCTGTAAACCAGATTTCCCTTCGGCACAGCCAGAGGAGTTAGGAAGCAGAGGTGCAGGACCTGCAAAGCAAGAAACAGCTTTGGGAAGGGCGACAGCAAAAGCCTCTGGTGTGGAGCCAAATGCAAAGCTCCTCTTTGGGAGACAGCAGGAGGGAGAAGTACTGATCCAGCCATGGAATATTTCAGTGTTACCTCAACAGAAATCAGTCTGGGCTACTAAAATGATTAAAATTACTTTCTAGCGATGGAATGGCTGCAGAACATGCTTTTAGCTACTATTATAACAAAGTATTTACAGTCTGCAATTCTCCCACTTCTTTCCACACAGCCATCATGCAGGTGCTAATAAATAAAAATGTACCATTGTGAGGAGATAAAAAAAAAAAAGCCCTGGAATAGATTCACAGTACATATCTTTATAAATACAGGCAGAACAGAAAGCTCATTTTGTCTGTCTGACGTCATTGCTCTGTCCCCAACTTGTTTGAGATGGGCTATGTATTCATTTTCCACAAAAAAGAGATGTCAACTGAACTGAGAAATACTGTCAAGCACGCTGCCCTGTTGTCTTATCTGCTAATGCAGCACTAATGTAGCATGGCATCATTATCATCTCCAGGCTCTGTGTCCACTGCTGCTGTGCCTGCTGCTTGTAATCTTTGACTGCTGCAGCTATTGAACAAGAGGATTTTTCTATTTTTTTTTTTTTTTCTTGTTCCCACTTGGACTCATCACTTCTTCAATCAGCAAGATAATCTGGGAGCATCGTCTTGGGGAGAGCTGTATGGACTGCCAGACCTGCCTCAGCCAAGCTGGAAGTGCAAGTGAACCACCCAGGCAGGAAGGAAAAGTCCAGATGATGGCACAGGGAGAGCAAAAGGCAGTGGCAGCAAGCCCTGAACTACCAACAGGGACAGTTCAGGTTCTTTCTCTCATCTGGCAGTGAGTGGATTTACCAGTGGCCATCAGTTCCAATTTCTGCACAAGCTCTGCTGGGCTTTTCTTTGGCACCTGTGTAAAAACAGAGTCAGGCCCAGCACATGGAGCATCCATCACCTGCAGCTCCTGCTCTGAGCCCCAGGGTTACTGTGCTGCAGGAACTCCACCTCTGGCTCCATTTTGGGTTTGTTCCCAATTCTGTCATTCAAACCTGACTGGAGGTTCGTGGAAGGAAGAGGCAAACTCGTGTGCTCAATTCTCAAATGCATATTTCCCTATTACAAAAAAAAAAAAAAAAAAAAGGGTTTTTTTAAGGCAATACTGTGTTCACCTGCATCACTGCATCACCTTTTGGATATGAAAACGTGCAAAACCCGTGAATTCTCTTTCCCTGAGTTAAATTCTAAACCGTGGTAAATATAGAGGGATTAAAAGCCAAATTCATTGCATCTGTAGAACACTGGGGACAGGAAGACAAGGAATCTGTGCCCCAGCAAGTTCACCACTTGCATTTCAGTTGTCTGAACAAATGGGGCCAAACAGAGAGCGCTGGGTGGGCAAGGAGCAGCCACCCTGCTCCCATGAGGAGTCACTGTGTGCTGCACTCTGTGGAAAGGGAACAAAAATTCCAGACATTTCCCTGTTCTAAAAGCTTCACAGGAGAAAAAAAATTTAATTTTTTTAGGGGCTTCCAGACAGAGGAAGAAAAATCAATAAAAAATCCAAGTACCTGAAGTAGTTAAGAGCAGGTGACTGATTTAAATACAGCACAACTTGGTGTGGGGAGATTACATCTCCTTCACCAGCTGCTCACAATGCAGCTCACTGTCCCCTTTCCATGCAGCCTCCTCATCCCGTTGGACCCTGCCTAGTTCAGACACACCTCACCACCAAATCCCACAGTCTGAGCCACCCAGATGGTTGCAGAGCTGAGAAACAGAAACATTTCCACAAGCCAGAGGTCTCTCTGAATGGATTTTAGAAGGGTGGAGACCGAGCATTACAGATTGCAGGGCAGCCCCGGTTTGTCTCAGTGGTGGTTTTGCACAGGTCAGCCCTGGTGATCACATCCTTCACAGTCCCTGGACAAAACAGCTGCCTCTGCTGGGCAGTAAAGCAGGGTGCTTTATGGGCAGGTGGAAATGCCACCCAGAAAAGAGAAATCTTCATAGAAAGAAAGTGTGAGCGAGCTCCTCCTGACAGTGAGGATAAACAGAACAGTCTGCAGATAAAATAAAGGAGCAAAGCCAAATCCTAGTTCATTATGATAGCTCAGGAAAGAGCCTAGAACTGCAGACTGGACAGTTTCTGAAGACCTACAGAAAGGCTGCAGGCTGTAAAAACACATTCATTTTAGGTGGAAAAAAAGTTGTTCTCAAGAGTACTGAGCAGGCAAATCCAAAAGACATCAAAAATGCTGCACAGACAAAAAGCAGCTTGGAAGAGGAGTAACACTGTTATACTTCTAAGTGAAGGAATGGAAGGAGTCAGGGTTTTGCTTCCATTGATGACCTAAAAGGTTCCTGAGTAACAACTGCAGTATAAAGCTTGCTTATTCAACCTCCAGATCATTCCAATAAAGTCAGAGATTTGGGTCAGAGATCTGTAGGAGTAACCACATTATTCCTTAATCTTTGCCGTAGTTACATCGAGCCCTTTGGCTACCAGCAACAATAACACCCTCATCTTTTGAGCCACAGACCTAAAAGTCCTTTTAAAAGGATTTTCATCCTCATGCTGTATGGGCTGGAAATCTGCAGCAAAACAGAAGTTAATTGTTTCATCCTTGTGACAGGATACCCCATAGGTACAGATACACATATATATTAAATACCTATAGCTTTATAGGTGTAACAGTTCTTTGGTGCCTGTTGAGACAAACCCAGTGCCAGAGCAACCTGGAGTGCAGTAGTTTCATCTCATGAAAGGGATGATAAAAACTAGAAATGTCCCATATTGCCAGGGAAAAACTTGGTTTTAAATACCCCACAGGGCTACTCTGTCACACATTGAAAAATCTGCAGGACATTATCTTGGAAATCATCTCTTGGTCTTCCTAAAGGGAACGTCTCACATGGGCACAAGATGCCTTTTTTTTCCCTCCCAAGCCTTTGTCTGCAGTATACCTTTTCATCACTGCTTTTTTTCTTTTTATATTTCCCTTCATCAAGATACAATTCTAAACTTTTCTCCCATTTTCTTCTAGATTTAATTTTGCAGTTTGCTTCCCTGTTAAGTGTTGATTCAAGACACCTCAGCTTTCGAGAGACAGCTGAGGTGAGGCTCATCAGTTTCTCTTCAGAGGAATTTTATTTTATTTTATTTTATGTGCTCTGGGGTTCAGGCTCAGCTACAGTACAACTGCAGGGGGTTCATGTTTAAATTGAGCTGCCTTCCTTTGGCTGCAGGAGTGGGCCCAGGCAAAGGAAATGCACAAATCCATAAATAAGGCTTGGCACGATTTCCCTGCTCTACTTAATGCCGACATTTGCAAGCTCTGTTTTTCCAAACCTCTCGCTTCCAAATTCCTGCACCTGCTAATTTGTTAATTCTGTTTTCACTGAGTTTAGACTTATGTATTCTTAATTATGCTAATGAAGAATAAACTACTTAAAATATTAATGTTTTGCAAACCTTAAAAAGAAAACAGTTAACAAATACCTTGCCCCTGGGGTCTGTCTTAACTGTTGATTCACAGACCAGTCCAAGGCATTCGTTTTTCTCTTTAGGAGATGTCCTGTCCTCCCTTCCTCCTTTCTCCCCCCTCTCAGGTCTCTTCTGATGCAGCCTCACTTTCTCCTTTTCTGCCTGACCTCTGCTGGGAGGAAGATCTGGCAGTTAAATTAAAATCACCCCCAAGGTGCTCATTACCTCAGAGGTCTCCACCAGTTTTCTTTTTCCTCTCTTGGTGTTGATGTCTCCCCTCCAAGGCTCTGTAAATGCTCCCTGCCCTGCTCCCTTCCAGCCATCCTCACTGCCAGTGTCTGGCACCTGCTGGGAGTTCCTGGCGTGTCCCAGAGCTCTGTCCCCCTCCTGTCCTCTGTGTGTCCCTCAGGTAGCTCTGCCAGGCAGGAGAGTTACAGTTCTGGCACAGGAATGAGGCAGAGACAATGTGTGCTCCCTGCAAGGCAGGAGCTCAGCTCTCCTCCTCCTCATGCACCCACAACTTCACCAAATTCTCCTTTGCTCTCCCTGACCATTGCTTTCCACACCTGATTTACACTTTCCTAACTTCTGCCTAAACCATAGGTCAGATCATGGCAGCCATGCACCAAAATTGTGATTTACTGCACGTAAAAGGGATGGTGAGCACTGAACCTGCAAAGAAGAAAGCTGACTAATTGCTTCATTTACCCAAACAGGGACTACCTGCAGAACGTCCCTGGCTGCTCGGGCTTTCTCCCTATCTGTGCACTCCTGATAAAAGCTGTGCTTTTTATGCTGCCAGTCTTTCCCGAATGTCTGCGTGGAGCTGCTAAATCGCAGATTACACCGTGTAGGATATCGTTCTCACCATCTCCCCGACAAGGCAGCATTGTTTCTTACAGGACAGATGGCTCACAAGATACTGATCTCTGCCAAGGGAGCAGCACTGCACTGTCTGCAAAGTGGCTCTAAAGTGACTCTGAAAGCAACTGTTTTGGCATTAAGACTGAGACTGAGGATAAACCACCCCAAGGAGCAGGCCATGGAAGCAGCATCACTCTCAGCAGTATCGAGGAGCTGTTTCACCCCAGGAGAGCAGCTTTCCCCAGGGTTGTGTGCTCCCCTAGCTGCTCACAGTCTGCACGACTAGACTAGATTACAGTCATGCCATGCTTGTCACTTCCCTGGGAGTCTAGCCACACTTGCTGGGGTTTATTTTCAGCCCTCAGCTTTGGGAGTTCAATAATTATATGAGAATGTGTTCTTCTGGGGGAAAAAAAAAAAAAGAAAAGAAAAAAAGTTTCTAGCCTCTGGGGTGTGAAGTAAAGAGTGTGAGTCACAGAGTGAACTTCATTGATGCAGAAACCAGACAGAAAGTGTCCCAAATTCTCTGGGTTTAGAAATCTCCTAACTTTATGGCAAAGTTTGCAGGTTTCAGATGTGGGACAGAGAGGGGACAAATGGGCCTTGGAGCCCACAGGTTTGGCAGTACTAGAATCACAGAACACAGACTCCTAGAACATCCTGAGCTGGAAGGGATCCACAAGGATCACCCAGTCCAACCCCTGGTGCTGCACAGACACCCCAGAAATCCCACCCTGTGCATCCCTGAGAGCACTGTCCAAGCACTCCTGGAGCTCTGCCAGGCTTGGGGCCATGACCATTTCCTGGGAGCTGCTTCATTTGGGGATGCCAGATCTTCTCTGCAGGCCACTGCACCTCCTCCTAAGTCCTCTCCTGGCTGGAAAAACCCCATTGTGATCCTTGCAGTGCGGGATGTGTCTGTGCTCTGCTCTGGTAGCAGGTCAGGGAGTCAGTGGCATTTTGTGCACTGACTCAAGCCCACACACCTCAGGGATTGCCTGCTCTGCTATTTATAAAGCTAAAAGGGTGTTATCACTCAGCCAGCACAGAGGCATCACTGGTGTTCTCCATGAAGGCAGCTTTGTAAGTCCATTAAATCATTCCAGCTAGATATCATCCCCCTTGTTCACATGGAGCGACAGAGGATCCCTCTGACTCAATCCAACAAAGCAGCCACCAATTTAACACCACTTTTGGCAGAGGAGAAATGCATTTCTGTACAGGCCTACTTAACAGCCAAGGCCTGCTGAAGCTTCTCTGCTGCAAGACACTTCTATTACTGCCACGCTGAGCTTCAAATCAGCTGAGAAAATATGCTGCACACTGGAGAACTTTATTTAAGCACAGTCATCATAACTGTGGCTACAGACAGAAATGCAAAAGAAGTGGGTATCACCAGACAGGCACTATTTTCAAAGGGCCCTCCTCCTGCAAATCCCTGCCTGCTGACACATCTGGTTAGGGAGCCCTGGGAAATAGGAAGCACCATCACCCCTATTTTCTAAGGAAAGCAAAGCAGGAGACACTTGCAACTTTTGAGAGAATATCCAGGGCAGTAAAGGGCCTCATTCCACTACACACCTTAACTACTGACTGACAGCTGAACCCCTTGTGGAAGACTGCAGTGCAGAGTGAGACCTCCCTGCTGATGTTTTCCCTCAAACAAGGCACTGGAGCAGCAGATGTGCACTGATGAGGCACTGCTGGTCTCTTCTGACAAGCACTGCTCTTCCAAACTCTCATTTTCCTTTGGTTTCCTCTTGCTTCTTCATCTGAAAGCTTCCATCCTCTGTGGCTCTGAAGGGTCCGAAAATTCAGGTGTCTGATGCTTAGACAGCTACAGGAGCTAGCAGACAGCCTGGAAAGAACAAAGGGCTTAGAGAGGTTTGAACAGTCCCATCCATCTCAGTGAGGGGTTTAATCTGGGGCACGATCACTGCTGGTGACAATTCCAATCCTTATACAGGAGAGGAGATGCAAAGATATCAGTTTGCATCATTTTGCTTTTTAGCATCCTTATTATCATTTTTACTTCCATGCCTGGGTGATGTTTGAAGACACCCCCACCTATTTTGCCCCATCTAAAAGGAGCTACATGAATAAAACTTGTACAAGAAGTGAGCTATGATTAAGGTGTTCACTGAAACACAGGGAACAGGCAGAGAATTTAAGGAACTCTGCAAACTGCTGGAGGGACCACAGCAGATGTCAGACATCACTTGGACATGGTTTCACCTGGCAGGTGTTGCTTTTCCAGATTTTCTTGCTCAAGATGACCCCACTGCCACATCCTGCTGTGAACACAGTGTTCAGGGTGTCATCCTCCCTTCCCAGGGCTGTTTGCAGAGCAGCAGCTCTGGACACTGACTGAGGGAGCAGTGCCAGGCTGAGATGCCCCTGCACAGCCACCTGAGGCTTTCTGCACTCCCCACAGCTCCCAGGAGGGCTGGGGAAAGCAGCCACAACCACAACAGCCCAGTCCCTCACAGACCATTAGGCCCATGGCAAAACAAGCAGAATTAATGTGAGGGAAATGAGATCAGTGCCCAGCTCTGCCCTGACTTTGGTTTCTGATGGCAGTGATGTGAACACCAGGCCCTTCACACCCCCCTGCACAAAACAGGGTCTGTTACAGGGCACACCCCATCAAATGTGGCAAAATAAACTGTGGGTGGCATCCCTGAGGTGCCTGAGAGCTTCTCTGGGGTTGAAAAGTAATCAGGTCTGTCCTTGGGACTCAGCAGCAGCTGAGATCCATTTAATCCATCCCACAGTCCCATCCCAGTGATGTGACAAACTGGGGATTGTTCCACTGCCTTTCTGGGCAAGCAGCTTTTCATACCTGCACTTCTGTTTGCTCCTCTCATCTGGTTCTACACTGGTGCCTGCAAGCAAGCACAACCTGCTCCTGGCTGCTGTGACAGGAGCCTGTCCTGTTCCTAGAATTAATTTTTTGCTTCTTCCTATTTTCAATAAATTTCACTGCACAGCTCTCCTCTTCAGTGTCAGCACTCTTCTTTCCAGATACAGAAAATTAGATAAAGTGTCTGATTAAAAAAACAGATACAAAGGGCTAAACACAGCTTGTATAACAAGCAACTGGCAGCAATATTAAATTAAGACCTGGGGATTTTTCCCCTTACTCTTTCAATGGGCATTGGCATAATGACCATGTACAGCTCCATCATTTCAAGCTCTATGGTTAGTTTTACACATTTCCTTGTTCATGTAATTAGCTGTTAGCATTCTTGAACGTTGTCCATTAAATTTTATTACCCACAATCTAGTTTTCATAGAAGAACAGCAAAAAATTACTGTGGAAATAATATGCATGGAAGACATGTTACATGCATCATCACGAGGGAAAATTGGGACTTTCCTCAAATCCTGAGCTGTTTTTAGACAGACTGCATGATTGATTAAAATATTGAGTCTGATCTTGTTTCTGTCACAAATCTAAAATTAATTCTTTGACTCTTTAGGATTGCCCTGCATCCCTGCTAGCTTAATTACATACAGGACTTAATTTGGATTCACTAAAAATATTCAGGATCACAATTTCCTCAAAACCTAATTTTTCAGGTCTCTTTCTGTAACTATACTAAAGGAATGGGTTTGTATTTAGTAGCTAATTACCTCTCTATGAATGAAAAAAACCAAATAAAAACTAATTTTTTACTCTGACGAGCTAAGGCTGAATTCTTCTCAGTGCACTGAAGTTATATTCCCTGGATCCTGTGTTTTGGAGTGCCATGAGGGACCTGGTTTTTGTTTAGTTGTTGCAGTACTTGCAGCCTGTCTAAATTTCCTCAGCTTCTTCAGCCTGTTTCTCCGAGATTTCCATCCCCTGCTCATTAATTACCTTTGCCAGCACAGCTCTCCAGTGGGGAGCCAGATTCAGCACCAACTTTCCTGTCCTCTCCAGCACCCTGAGGAGCCCTTGCATTTTGTTTTCTTAGCTAGATCTCACTGCCAGTGACAATCTCTTCTCAATTCTGTCTTAAATGCATTGGGCCAAATTTTCTATTTGCTTCCTTCACCTCCCTTTGGCCCAGGTCTGACTCCTTCCTCCCAGAACTGCAGCTCAGGTCCAGCTTTACTGATTTCTGATCAGAACACAATGGATTTTACCAGCAGCAAGCACCTCTGACAAACACAAGCACTGTTCTCCTGGGCAGCCCCTGCAGAACAGAGACAGGCATGTTCTGCCCAGCTTTCACACAGGCAAGCATGGAAAACTACAGACATCAGCCATGCCCTGATTTTAGGCAGTGCTAAGTCAGCTGCTCACCTCTTTGGCTCTGTCTGTGTGAGCACAAGCATTTTATTTCTCCCCACAATGAGCCAGGGATGTTGCTGCCACTGCTCATCTCACAGATCCCAGCCCTTTGTCAGCCCTTCTCCTTACAGGAGGGGGTGTTCCAGCTGGAGAGGAAACTGGTGCAGCTCTTAAATGTCTCAGATCAATCCTTGTGCACTGAGGAATTTCCCCTGAAAGATATACTCAGAGTCTCCTGCAATTAACTCTTTTCATGCTATCCCCTATGGACAAATCCAAGCACTTTGTGTTTGTTAGTAAATTGTTACTTGAGCACACCAATTTGCTTTTTTTTCTCCGCTGATTTCCCCTGGATTTCCACAATGAAGAGGCTAGAAGCCACATGATCATGGGACTACAGCTCTTCCCTTTATCCTGCTTTTGCTCCAAGCTCTACCTTCAAATAATTAAAGGTGCTGCTTGCTGCTGACCCACCTGACCCTGGGCACTGCTGTGCATCCCACCCTGCAGCAGTCACTGCTGGCTTTGCCCCCTCAATCCTGCCTGTCCCCAGCTCCTGCCATGGGGGGATGGCACTGCAGTCCTTGTCCCATCCCCAAGGCCAGGCCTGGAGGCTCAAAGAGCCATTTATTCACAGAGTGCAATTTGGAGGGATTCCAACTTGCAGATGCTTCTCTACCTCAAGTCTTTATTTTTCCTCCTGGTACTCTGGATTTTGTTTCATCCCTGAGGTGTCTCAGAACAGTCCACCCTCGCTCAGGCATGGATGATTTATTTTCCTTAGCAAAATCAAAATATTTTGCTAAGGGTATATTCTGTGCCTTAAAGCTGGTTTTGGTGGGATTTTTTTTTTTTTTTTTAAATATGAGGATTATTAGCCAGTATCCTTTTATTTGTACTTTGAGTTTTCTGAGATGCTTTTAATGACAGCAAGCACTCAAATCCAGCACATTCACTCTGAATGTGCTGGGTCAGGTGAAGCAAACTGTCCCACTTGTGAGATGCCCTCTGAAGCCAAAAACTTGCTCAGCAAATCATCCTGGCAGTCCCAAACCCCTGTTGACAGCCAAGGCTATGGATCACCTTCCAGGGAGCTACAGGAGCGAGGGGCCTGGGTGAAGGAAGCTGCACTCCTCCAAGAATTCCCCTGTATTTCAGGAGAGCTCCCGAGGCCTTAGCAGGGTAGTCCGGACTGTCACACTGTGACTGACAACAAATGTCACTTGGCTGACATTTCAGGTGGGAAAAAAGTCAAATGTTATCCGTATGTTTCCCAAATTTCTTTCTGGACTTCAGCTTTCTACCAAATAAAACAAGGGGCAGCGACAGCTCCGGGGATGCTGCGCTTGTGCTGAAGATGCCACAGCCTGATCTGCTCACAAACCCTGCACCACATAATGCCACAGGAGTAGAACAGCAGCTTTTCCTCAGACCACAGTAAAGCACTGACAGCTTCAGTGCCTTGAGAAGGTGGTGGATAAAATAAAAAAAAGGGGAGAAGAAACTAAAAGGAAGAGAGAATGAATGGGGAACTTGAATCAGGAAGAAAGAGGGCGGGGGGGAAAAGAAGGAACCGGCATCAAATGCAGGGATAATTGGAAAGCACCACACAGACACACAGACACACGGACAGACACACAGACACACACACACACACATACACACAGTTTGCAAGCTTCACATACACACACACAGACACA
>WEIU01008314.1:229621-241518 GCA_013389925.1 Aegithalos caudatus
ACACACACAGACACACAGACACACACAGAGACACACAGACACACGGACAGACAAACACACACAGACACACGGACACACAGACACACGGACACACATACACACGGACACACATCCCACCCCTCCCTGGGGAGAACCCCGGGCTGTCCCCTCTGCTTTGTGCAGCATTGCCCCAGCAGTGCCCATGGAGCAGCTCCCAGCAGTGCCCATGGAGCAGCTCCCAGCAGTGCCCATGGAGCAGCTCCCAGCAGTGCCCATGGAGCAGCTCCCAGCAGTGCCCATGGAGCAGCTCCCAGCAGTGCCCATGGAGCAGCTCCCAGCAGTGCCCATGGAGCAGCTCCCAGCAGTGCCCATGGAGCAGCTCCCAGCAGTGCCCATGGAGCAGCTCCCAGCAGTGCCCATGGAGCAGCTCCCAGCAGTGCCCATGGAGCAGCTCCCAGCAGTGCCCATGGAGCAGCTCCCAGCAGTGCCCATGGAGCAGCTCCCAGCAGTGCCCATGGAGCAGCTCCCAGCAGTGCCCATGGAGCAGCTCCCAGCAGTGCCCATGGAGCAGCTCCCAGCAGTGCCCATGGAGCAGCTCCCAGCAGTGCCCATGGAGCAGCTCCCAGCAGTGCCCATGGAGCAGCTCCCAGCAGTGCCCATGGAGCAGCTCCCAGCAGTGCCCATGGAGCAGCTCCCAGCAGTGCCCATGGAGCAGCTCCCAGCAGTGCCCATGGAGCAGCTCCCAGCAGTGCCCATGGAGCAGCTCCCAGCAGTGCCCATGGAGCAGCTCCCAGCAGTGCCCATGGAGCAGCTCCCAGCAGTGCCCATGGAGCAGCTCCCAGCACTGCCCATGGAGCAGCTCGCAGCTCTGCCCATGGAGCAGCTCCCAGCACTGCCCTGCCCGCTCGGAGCAGGAGTGCATCCCCGTTGCAGTGCAGCAGCAGCAGGTTTGCACTTGCATAAGCTGATAAATGCCAGCTCAAGGTGACTCCACTCCATGGGTTGCATTAGCATCGGGCTGCAAATCCTGAGGGCGAAGCCTGAGCAAGCAACACCGGCAACTGCAGCCCTGCAAACAACGAAAATCACAGGGAAAATCCTCCCTCCTCACCCATGGGATGCAGGACAGCACCTCAGGGGGTGTTTGCAGCCTGCCGGGCTCAGGGCAGAGGCACTGAACCCAGCCAAGGCAGGAGGGATGAATATTGCCTGTTAGAGACACCTCCTACACGATATTATTACTTTCCATTAAACTGAACAAAAATACCCAGCTTCTGGAAACACTGTCTCATTGTAACACCTGCATGATTGGATGAATAAATCTGTTTTAATTAACTGCCTTTTTTATAGTAGGCTGTAACAAAATATTGTGAGAAAGTGAGAGGCTGATTGTTGGCTTTGAGATTTCAAATAACCCTCTCCTAATTAAATCTGTATATATTTATATGTCATCCTGGAGCACAAAAGCACTTAGACCAATCCATTCTTTTAACTCCCTTTCCTTGTTTTCTTTTCTAGTGTTAGTTATTAATTTACTACGCTCTTCCTTCACTTTACTTCAGCCAGAGCAGAGCCAAATTGTTTCAAATGCATTTTGTGCACTCTGAATTTCACTCTGCTTCTGCAGATCCACTTGTCTTGCAGACTCCAGTGACATAACTCCTAATTGCATGGCTAAAACTGAAAAGAAAAGTCACTATCCTGGACTCCCTCCTGCTTTGCTGCACTTGTGATGCCACTGACTAGGCTCTCCAGGCTAAAACTCTCCTCCAGCTCAGCAGGGAAGGTGTTGCAAAGCTTTGGGAGCACATCAAAGCATCTCTGAGCACTGCTGCCCATTTCATGTCCCACCAGTGTGGGTCTGTCACATGCTGCTACTGAACTTCTGCACTTCTCAGCCCCAAAGCCTGCTAAGCTTTGAGTTAAGTCTATTGTCACTCTCACTTTTGTGCTATATCCCCCCTCCTCAGCACCCAAAAAACAGGGTAAGAGAACACGAGGAGTATGTCTCTATCCATGCATCACTGGTGCTGTGCTGGGCTTGGGCGTGTGCTGCTTTAGGGGGAGCTTTAGAACCCAATAAAGCACAAATATGGACCAAAACAGGACCATCACCTGGTGCCTTACACACCTCTGTGCAGAAATAGGGTGTGGAGGAGCAGGAAACATTGAGGGGGCTCTGCAAAGACTGTTTTGACAGTGAAGATGCTGGAGGGATGCTTCACCCCGAATTTTGGTGCTATCACATAGCATGCCCTAAGAAAGACTGAAAATAAACTCTTCAGAGGACCAACAATGTTTTATTTCAGTGAGAATATCTGAAATAAAACATTATTCTCCATGCCCAGATCTAAATCTTGTTAAAGTCAGTGGGAATTTTTTCATTTCTTCCCCCCTGGAGGGGTAAGATGGTCATGGAATGTTCCTGGGCTGTAACAAACACAAACAGGATTCACTCTTGCCACCATCACACACTGCTGGGGTTTAATATTTCCTTTGAACTAAAGCTGTGCTTTTCTGCCCTGTAAGGTCTCCCCAGATTCCCAGACATGAAAGGCACTGTCAGCAGTGCTCCAAACACATCCTGGCTGGTCTAATGCCAGCAGATGACTGGGGTTCCACCAGGAACAGCCCATTCCTGTGTAGCATCCATCAGCTCTCAGGGATTCAAGCACTCATGCAAAGTGCAGTCATGCTCTAAACAGCTACAAAAACAGAAATGCTCCAACTAAAAAACTTGGTGTTCAAACACCCCTCCAGCACATCCACTGCAGTGAGGAGATCCACCTGGGACAGGAAAATCCTGCAGTCTGAGGAGGCTCTTTCCAGAGTTCATTTCTCAGGTGCAGGATGTTCTCTTTAGCAGCAGCTCTTGATAATGATAATTGATCCATATGGATTAAACAAGAGTGTTGGATAAAAAACATTAGATTGGGCCTCTGGTTCCAAACCAAGATAAAAAAAAAAGAATTTAAATGAGGCACGAGCAGGTCTACTTGTGTGTTAGTTAATTTGGAAACATAGCAGTACTTTTGAGCAGCATCAGTTATCCATGATACTTACAAATGATCTTCCCTATAAAAGACTTCACTTCCACTGAAAAACTGCCCATACTCTTCACTTTTCATTTCTGAAGTCTCAATTCTTTATGACTTGATTCCCCATTTAGTACTCACAAAGGCATATTCTGTGTGCTGAGATTTTAAAAGATGAATAAAATGGGAATCCATCCATCACAAAAATCCACACAGCAGGATGGTGCCCCTGATGTATCCACATTTTTAGCAGCACACTGTTCATTTGCTTCTGAGCTAATAAACTGAACTCAGTGACAGCTTTGTGTGGCACAGCCTCAAGGAAAGAAGAACCCTGGCTTGGACTTCTCAATCTTGCCTGATCACAGGTGTGCTGCTGTGTTTCTTTTTGCTGTGAAATGGGTGGAAATGCTGCTAATCTATCCTAACCCCACGCTAAGAGGCTCAATCCCTAAAGCCGATTTAAGCTGCAATATGGGCACAGTAATAATGCCATTAACATACTTCAGATTTTACAGAAGTGAGCAAGAACTGAAAAGCTAATTTGATTTCTTTTTTTCGACTCTGCATTCTCTTCATAATGCTTCAATATTTAAGCACAGGAACATGCTCTGGAGCAGGGCTCAGTGCTGTGTGGATGCTCTCTCTGCGTGCCCCAGCTGTTCCCACTCAAGCCTGGTGATCCCTTGGAAAGGGAGGAAAAGCCACCCCTCGTGTGTGTAACAGCTCTCACCTTGCCAGTATGACCAGAGGGCATTTGAAAAGGCTCTCAGGCTCAAGCATCAGTGTCTGGGAAAAACAGAACCACATCCTGTGGCTGCCCAAAATCTCCTACAGGCATCGTGGAAAATGAGAGGCCAATCTACAAACTGGCAAAAGCGAGTTTGGCCAAACATCCAGGAACACCAGAGCCATTTGTAGAACCTGGATCAGGGTCTGAGATGGCCATCAGCAAAGGAAAAAAACTTGTGTAACAATGTTGTTATGTTGTTGTGAATATCCTGACAGCAGAGATTGGACAGTTGTTTGTGGTTTTATCCCGGTTTAAATGTTGGAACAATCAGGCACAGGTTCCTCTCACAGCCTCAGTGCTCCAAGTTTGGCAGTTAAAGGACTTCAGCCAAGCAGAATCACCAGATTAAAGGACTCTGAGAGGGTTTCTGCAGCAGGACTGCAGGAATCACACCTCTGTGACTCTGAGCACCTCCTGAGTTCCCTTCAGCTCAGCCTGTCACAGCACAAACCAACACAAGGCTTTTACCCCCTTCTGTAACTCCCTGCTTCTGAGGGCTGGTCCCCAATTCCTGCCCAAACTATTGGGCTGAGTCAGCCCCCATTCCGGGAGGGACAGAAGGAAAAGGTCACTGGCACAAGTCAGAGGTCCCTGCTCCACACACACCTCTGGTCACTGAGGGGAAGCTCTGTATGCAGAAGCAGCAAAAACCAGCTCTGATGTTAAAAAAGCAAACCCACAGAACAGTCCTGAACTGGCCTGCTCTGCACAGGTCACTGACACAGGAGAGGAAGCCTTGTGTCCAGCTGGTTTTAGCAGGAGAGAAAGTTTAATCCCAAAATGTACAGGAAGGTCATGGCAGCAACATCACTCTTTCATTACACCCCAAATGCTTCATCCTGAATTTTGGTGCTATCACACAGCATGCCCTAAGGAAGAATGAAAATAAACTCTTCAGAGGACAGTGAGAACATCTGAAATAAAACATTATTCTCCATGCCCAGATCTAAATCTTGTTAAAGTCAGTGGGAATTTTTTCATTTCCCACTGTTGCTCCTGTGCTCATAGAAGGGCCCTTCAGTTTTCACCAACAATTCAGCCCATACCCAGCCCCAGGACTGGTGAGAGGGAAGAGACTGATTAGAGCCACAATTCCCTTCACCCTGGCAAAAACTGGAAATTCTGAGAATTCATCTCAGCCTTGGACTGGAAATGTCCCTGGGCAGGGACCAGGCAGAGCTAAGATCTCCGACAAATCTGATTTTATTCCCTACAGAAAGACCAGTGTTGGTGGCCTGAATCCCAGCCTTTCCTTGTCTTTCCCCAGCTCTCTGCTGAGAGATTTAACTATCAGGCTCTTGGATTCTTTAGCTGCTCCTCTTTGCATAAATAATTAAAAACTTTGGGAGCTTGCTGCCTGTTATGCTTGAAGACTGGAGTGACGTACCAGGAATCTGTAAGATTTTTGTAGGACAAAACCACCTATTTTAAGTTTTGTTCCATTCATGAGAACATTCAATTTTGGCAACCCAGAAAGATCTGCTCATCTCTGTGTCCCCTGGCCCACTCCATAGGTGTATGGCCAGTGCAGACTAACTATTTTTGACTGGAGAAGGTCCAGAAATCTTTGTAAGTAAAACACTTCCAAAACACCCCTCCCTTTCATCCACTGCAGCATCCTGCATTTCTTTTCAGCCAAGCCACTCTTCATCCTTTCTTTTCCCAAACTATTTCAGTCAGCCAGGGGTTCATGTGGCTCCTGTGGACAGCAATGTTTATTTTTGGGAGGGGTGGCCACCCCTCCCTATTCCACTTTGTGCCAGTAGCTGAAGTGATGGCTTGTTGACTGCTGATATTCATACTCCTGTCTTTGACAGGCAAGGCTCCCACTCACCAGCTGCTCAGCCTGTTTGATTAGGTTACAGACAGGGTGCAGGGAAAGCTGCAGGAGATAATGTGGAAGTGGAGATGCTCCGGGTGTGCGCAGGCGCGGCTTTGCAGGACCACAACAAACCTCTCCCAGTCCCAGGGTGATCCCAGCACTGAGCTCCTGGGCACCCTGAGGGTGGGGGAGAAGTCAGGAGAGATGGGAGAGCACCACTCCAAACCTGGCATCAGCTCAAGATCCACAGAAACCCGCAGACAAATGTCAGAACATTTGCCCTAACACCCCGTAAACACAGAGCTCCAGGCTTAAACAAAGATGTGCATTTTAAGGCAGAAGTTTAGACCTTGGTTTAAACCTTAAATCTGAGAAGCCTGGAGCCCTTTTCCCAGTTACAGAGCATCTCCCTGCCCTGGTCTGGGTTCAGCTTGTTCCCCTTAAATCCATGGCACAGAGGAGGGACTTGGGGTCTGTCTGGAACAGGGATGTGGCACCTCTCTCCTCCTGAGCATCCGAGCTGGCCATGGGGGATCAGCCAGGACCTCAGAGGAGCTGCTGTCCCTGCTGAGGAGGCAGGAGCTGCTGGAGCACAGGGCTGTGTCTGGGCAGCCCTGTCCCCTTCAGCAGCCCCTGGGAGTCACTGGGCCAGTCAGCTCCAGTAGGGCCCTCAGGGACTCTCCCTAGAGGAAAGTTAATCTTTGTTTTCTTGTTGAAGGAATGAGATATTGCAGCAGAAGCAAACTTTTAGGATTCTTCAGAGGCTCAGACTGCTCTTCCCAGATGAGGATGCCCTGATGGTATTACACAGGACAGAAAGATCTGGGAAAAGGATTTTCACTCTAGCCCCTGCAGGGACTTTGCATCTTTCAGTTCAAACATTCTGTGCTCTCCTGCTCTCATCTTACTTCCTTTGGCCACATAACCCCTTCTTTTCAGTTAGAAAATCCCTCTCTTGCAGCAGATGCTTCTCTTTGAATCAGCCTTTCCAGCAGTTCCTCAGGGGACAGCCCCCTGGCCATGCAGGCACTGACCACGTCCCTGCTTCCAACCCAACCTCACAGTAGAAATGGGCCACAAGACACTGACATCCTAGCAATCCTTATTCCTCTTGTTCCTATTATGAACAATTTTAGGGCATTAGGACAATTTTATAAACCTGGAGGTCTTTCCACTTGGAAACTTTCAAATACCCTAACACACTTAATAGAGAGATTTCCATTAACTGCAGCTCCAGGCTAAGTAAGAGATCAGCACCTCCATTTCGTAATGCAGCACAAACCAGAATGAACAGGACACAAAGACTCAATGAGAGAGAGGAATTATTTCATCTTGTTGTCCCAGCCAGAGCCCTGAGCCCCAAATGGCTTCATCCTCTCACTGCTTTTGTCAGTAAGACTTCACACAATGAAATTCTTGCAGCTTCCTGTGTTAATCCATTAATACCTGTGAGAGCAGGCTGAAATCTCTACCCTGGTTATCATTCTGGAACCAAAATGCCCAATAAACACTATTCCATAAGCTCTATCCTTCCCTCTCTATTTTACTGAGCAGAAAGTGAATTCTGTTTAAGCAAGCTGTGCATGTCAGAGCTGGGAGGACACAGGAATGGATTCAATCCATGCTCTTATCCCAGGATGCCATCTCTGGTGATGGGCAGCAGTCTGGGTGCCCTTCTGCACTCTCCCTACATCTGGCAATTCCAGGGAACCAGAGGTTACACCAGACCTTCACCTTTTCTGTCCTCTCTCTGTGCCTTTTGAACTTGCCTCGTGTTTTTCAGCCTGCTTATGCTTTTGCCCTCCACAGTATCCTGTGGTAATGAGCATTACAATTTAATTAGCAGACATGATAGGAAACCTATCTGACTTATTCAGGTGCTTAAGCCAGTCTTGCCCAAACAGTGAATCAGATTGCTCTCTAAGGATGAAAAAAGGGATGCAGGACACGTGAGAGGGGCCAGGAAATTGCTTCAGTTCTCACTGGAACATGTTCACTGCACGTGAAGAGGGAGAGAGAGGGAGAGAAGGGAGAAGGGAATAAGGACAAAGCAGCTCCCTGGCTTGAATCCAGAGACTGAGCTGAGAATAAATAATAATACGTGTCTAACGAGCTCACAGAAGCACCCATCATTCCCATGAGCAGAGACCATCCTGCTGCCTAAGTCAAGTCTCCTATCATGGCCACGGTGACCAACACCATATAAAATCTGATGTGCTCTAAAGGAAATAAAAAATGGAGAAAATGAGGACCTAAGTCTACCTGCGACTCATACACAGAGAGAAATACTCCTGGTGTCTCCAGTTCCTCCCCTTCCCAGCCATCACCTCACAGAAAACACTGCAGGGATGCCATGCCTACAGCCACACTCCACTTAGGGACCACTCCCTGCTTTCCAAGGCAAGAAACCTCAGGAAGAGCACAACTTTTCTGTTGAAGAACTCCACACAACAACACGGCAGCCTCTTTACCATGATGATAAAAGCAGCCAGGACATGAGGCAGGTTATCCAGCAGGGAGGCAGAGCTGCAGGGAACTGATCCTCATGCAGAAGCAGAAGGGGACCAGCCCCAGCTCTCCTCATTTCAACTCTGGATGCCAGCACATTTCTTGCTTCCCCAAGAGGGAACTTAACCTAACTTACCCTGAAAACACACTGAAGCGGAATGGCTGGGAGAGCTGAAAGGAATAACAACCCTGGCCCAGCTTTGCAGCCACTGCAGCTCCCTCACACAGGGACAGCTTCATCCTCCCCTGACTTCTAACTGCACTGGACCTGGGCATCCAAGAGGAGCTGGCTGGCAAGATGCTCTGTTGCAGTGATTTGTGCTTGCTGGCCATCTCCCTTGGCAGAAAAATCAACTGAGAGCAGCCCTTGCCTTGTCCTGATTTGATGCTGGTCTAGCTCAGAAACCCACAGCTGTTTAAAAGCCACTGACCTGCTCTGGTACTTCTTAATCTGAACCACACACTGGGTCTGGACCCTCCTGCAGTTATTCATTCCACATTGCCCCCAGGATTTCAGCTTCAGAAACTTCCAGGAATCATTTGCTAGCTTGTGCTATTTTTTTTCCCCCAAACTGGACGCTGTAGAGGCTAACATCCATCCCTGGCAGCAGCCTGTCTCTCTGGGACAGGCAGCACAGCTGGTTCCAGCTCTCACCCTCTGAAATGTGCCAAATGCAGGTGCTGAGATGAACCTGCCCACCTTTGTACCAGGCTGTCAGCCCAAGCAACTGCAGAACTCTGCTCGTGTGCAATACCTGCATTTAGGCACTCACTCCATACAGGTGCCTCTCATTTCCAGAGGTAAAAAACCATGGCAAATCCAGACCCCAGTCTTTGATGGTTGCACCCTGTGCTGAACTTGGTGATCCTTGCTAAACATGACTTTATAAATGTCTCATCCTGCAGGTTGGCTTTTTTCTGCTCTTCTCATGTTTTCCTTTCTCTGTCTCTAGCCAGAAATGATTTACATGTTTGTTTACTCTGAGCTACATTCATCTGAGTCATTCAGCAACCCTCTACCCACAATCACATTACAGCAAATTTGGAACTGGAGTCTCAGGGAGTGAATATTATGCTGTTGTCAAGATGAGAGTGGGGGGCCATATTCTGCCACTGGGTTTCAGGAGAAACTGACTTTTGCAAGCATGTCAAAACACAACAGCCTCAAAATCCCCTGTGTTCTGCATTTCTTCATAAAGAAGGAGAAAATCCAGGCAAATAAATTACTCTATATTTACACCAGTTACAGTGTGACAATTAGTAGGATTTGGCTCATTTTGTACAAATTATACTACTGTACTAGTAGGAATAATCTATTCTGTTTCAAACTAATTTTAGCCACCCTTGACTGCTCTTCCATCTGTTGTAGAAAAAAAAAAAATATTTGCACATAGCTATTGTGAATCTTCTTCTCCAAGGTATGTTTTCAAGAACTACATCTCTCAGAAAACAACGTAATCATATTCTTAGCAAGACTCATAGCTCAGCTGACAGTACCTTGTCTATTAAATCCACAACATGAAAAGACCTCAGAATTGACATTCTAAAGATTTTTTTAAGGCTGCCTGAAATAAACCTTTAAGGAAAGCAAGCTGATCAAAGAATTTTGAGCTTTGCATTACCTTTAATGCAATTCTAGAAGCTATTCAGAGATTCTACCAAAGCAGAAAGAGGTTATGAAAAGTAACAACACCTTTTAAAAAACATATTACAAAACCAATGCGATTTCAGTATACTACAGTGAAAGCGATGCACATTAAAATAGAAATCATTCTCTCAGAAGCCCAATAATAAAAATAAGGAATTCTGTTAATGTTTTATGCACTTGCAAGATATATTAAGACTGATCAGAGGTTAGTCTCAAGTTCAAGTCCTTTTCCATCTAGTTCCTCTTCACCGCTTTACAAGAAAAACAAACAAAACTAAACCAAAACCAGCACCTCGACCTTTTTCTTTACTTTTAATTCTAGAAATGTACTCTGTAGCAGCACCTGAAGTATAGTTCTTGCCTAGGAAGACTTGCACCTAGCTGACAATGTATCCATGCTGATTCTGAGAACAAAAGTAGAAGCAGGTGGAACAGCAAAGCCCCAGAACAGAGAGCAGGGGGCTCAGAGGGCCAGGGGGTGTCGTGGCCAGGGGAAGAACCTTCATGTCTTCATCCACTAAAGGGGCTGAATTATCAGCATTTCTTCAGCTGATAATTACTGACAAGGTACCAGCAGGGAAACTCATGGCCCGAACAAGAGTGACACATCTGATAACACCCAAGTGGGGGGTGCTTTTCTGCCTTTTCTCCAGAAACAACACTACATTTCTTTACGAGGGAGTATTAGTCAAAATCCCAGTTCCTTTAGTCTGCTTTGGAGCTCCCTGAACGGGCATTTGGCCACAAGTTCCAATCAGCTGCCTAAAGATAGCTCTTTAAGTTCCGAAAAGCATTTTTAAAGCAGCAATACAGTAATTTGCATTTACACAGTACCTGCCTGGCTGAAAAGTGTTCTCAAGGGCTTCTGAGCAGCTTCACGGAGCCCTGGGAAGCAGTGACACAGGATATGCCATCACTAAGGAGAAGGCAATCAACACCGAAGAGGAGTGAGAGCCTTGCCCAGGAGCAGGATGTCCTCCGAAGAGAAAAACCCTGCTCAGCTCTGCCGTGGGGACAGGCACACACACACACAGGCGCCGTGACCACAAAGAGAGTCCTCTTCCCAAAAATCTTCCCTTCGGGCTTCGATCCCTGTGCTTCCCTTCACACTCGGGATATTCCGTGCTCCTTGATCACCTCTCGCCTTCCGCACTGCCTTACATAAGCTCGCTTGCACCGAGATGCACCGGGCACAAAACTTGGGGTTTACATCTGACCGGCAGAAGGATCAAACATTTTAATTTTTTTTTTCTTTTTACAATACAGTGGAAAAGTTAAGAAGAAGTGATCAGACAGACTGGGAATTCAAAGTGATGCTGCTTGAGAATGCAAGACTTGGTACGTGACTGTTCAACCATGTTACCTTAGAGCATGGAGAATTTAATGGGAGACTCGCACATTACCATATTCATAACCATGACTAACAAATCTGTTGTCAATGCCACCAAAAATATCACACAAGCAGAATGTTTCTATACCAAAGAGACCACTGAAGTCACGGCTCCATAGTAAACAAATGAACTTATGAAGAGTCTTGAAAATCAGCCCTTTTTTCTTTATCTTTTTTTTTTTTTTTTTTTTTCCCTGCGGAATTTGACACACTGTAAACGGCGAGATGCCTGATAGTTCAAAGAGGGGTCGATAAAAAAAGGCATTTTTCTTCTGCAAGCATCACAGCAGAGAACACCCCTCCGGTATCACTGTCACCTTTCCCACGCTGAGGGCAAGAGGTCACCCAGACCACTCGCAGCCAGGTCAAGGGCTGCCCGAATGAATAACAATTTAAACCAGCATTTAACCCGCTCCGCGAGGGTGCGGGTGCTCGGTGCGTGCTGTCATGTAGGGAAAGGGCAGCCTAAATCCAGCACCCTCCTTCGGGATGCGAGTCTCGGTGCTGCCGGCAGCTCCCGCGGAGGAGCGCAGCCACGAATCCCCTCCAGTCCCGCATCCCGTTCAGTCCTGCATCCCTCCCGGTCCCTCATCGCTCCCGGCCCCGCATCCCGCGTGGCCCTGCTTCTCCCCGGTCCTTAATCCCCACATTCCTCCTGGTCCCGTATCCCTCCCGGTCCCTCATCCCTCCCGGTCCCGCATCACTCCCACTCCCGCATCCCT
>WEIU01008314.1:242098-350810 GCA_013389925.1 Aegithalos caudatus
ACACACACCCTACACTGCGAGACACACACCCCACACAGAGACACACACCGTACACACCGACACACACCCTACACTGCGAGACACACACCCCGCACAGAGATACACGCCCTGCACACAGAGGTACACACACCCCGCACAGAGATACACGCCCTGCACACAGAGGTACACACACCCCGCACAGAGATACACGCCCTGCACACAGAGGTACACACACCCCGCACAGAGATACACGCCCTGCACACAGAGGTACACACACCCCGCACAGAGATACACGCCCTGCACACAGAGGTACACACACCCCGCACAGAGATACACGCCCTGCACACAGAGGTACACACACCCCGCACAGAGATACACGCCCTGCACACAGAGGTACACACACCCCGCACAGAGATACACGCCCTGCACACAGAGGTACACACACCCCGCACAGAGATACACGCCCTGCACACAGAGGTACACACACCCCGCACAGAGATACACGCCCTGCACACAGAGGTACACACACCCCGCACAGAGATACACGCCCTGCACACAGAGGTACACACACCCCGCACAGAGATACACGCCCTGCACACAGAGGTACACACACCCCGCACAGAGATACACGCCCTGCACACAGAGGTACACACACCCCGCACAGAGATACACGCCCTGCACACAGAGGTACACACACCCCGCACAGAGATACACGCCCTGCACACAGAGGTACACACACCCCGCACAGAGATACACGCCCTGCACACAGAGGTACACACACCCCGCACAGAGATACACGCCCTGCACACAGAGGTACACACACCCCGCACAGAGATACACGCCCTGCACACAGAGGTACACACACCCCGCACAGAGATACACGCCCTGCACACAGAGGTACACACACCCCGCACAGAGATACACGCCCTGCACACAGAGGTACACACACCCCGCACAGAGATACACGCCCTGCACACAGAGGTACACACACCCCGCACAGAGATACACGCCCTGCACACAGAGGTACACACACCCCGCACAGAGATACACGCCCTGCACACAGAGGTACACACACCCCGCACAGAGATACACGCCCTGCACACAGAGGTACACACACCCCGCACAGAGATACACGCCCTGCACACAGAGGTACACACACCCCGCACAGAGATACACGCCCTGCACACAGAGGTACACACACCCCGCACAGAGATACACGCCCTGCACACAGAGGTACACACACCCCGCACAGAGATACACGCCCTGCACACAGAGGTACACACACCCCGCACAGAGATACACGCCCTGCACACAGAGGTACACACACCCCGCACAGAGATACACGCCCTGCACACAGAGGTACACACACCCCGCACAGAGATACACGCCCTGCACACAGAGGTACACACACCCCGCACAGAGATACACGCCCTGCACACAGAGGTACACACACCCCGCACAGAGATACACGCCCTGCACACAGAGGTACACACACCCCGCACAGAGATACACGCCCTGCACACAGAGGTACACACACCCCGCACAGAGATACACACCGTACACACCAACACACACCCTACACAGCGAGACACCCCACATACTGACAGACACCCCATATAGTGAGACACATACACCCCACACCCCGACACACCCCGTACCCACTGAAACACACCCCACTCAGAGAAACACACACCAAACTCAAAGAGACACACTATACACACCCAAGACACCCACACACAGACATACACCCCCCAACACACACCCCAAGTGAGGGTACAGCCACACTTCACACATGCACACACACACACGCACTCCCATTCACAAGCACACCCTCACACCCACACTGCTTTGGGCTGGGCACGGAGTTAATTTTCTCCCCAGAATCTGGTGCAGGGCCATGAGCTGGGGTCAGTGTGAGTAGGGTGGTGCTGGGGTCAGTGTGAGGAGAGGGTTGGTCACACCCCAGTGTTGTAGTGTTGCTGGGGGTCAGTGTGGGGATGGTGTTGCTGGGGTCAGTGTGAGGAGGGTGTTGCTCACACCCTCACTCAAGAAGAGTCTGTAATTTGCCCTATAGACACATCAACCCCATGTCCTGCCCTTTTAAGGATCTAAATCATTGCCAAACTCCCCTAAATTTTGCTGTGATATTGTTAAAAGATGAATAATACATGCTCACACTCTGAAATTGCTGTAGCTCCTTCATGCTTCCCTTGAGTAAAGAGTTTACTTGCTACAGCCTGTGCACAGGGAGCACTTTGTGTGTGACAGAGATGCAGACACCTATGAGGAAAAAAATGCAACCGCAGTTTTAATGGGGCACAAAAACATGACACAGACAATGCCAGGCTCCATGGCTCAAACTTCCAGAGCCCACCAGCAGCCCTGCCAAGGAGGCACCACCTAAATCTGTCACAGCACTGGCACAAATCCTTCTGCCCCTGCAAACAGCACTGGAGCCCACTCAATATTTTATGGTGCAAATGTTGAGCTGCCCTCCCTGTCCTCTGAGGTTCTGAGCAGTGCTGAGTAAATAATTCACAGCAAATCATTTATTCAAAACTTCTGCCTGTGTTTTGTGTCAGTCCAAGAACACAAAATTATGTTCTCCCTGTCCAGGTCCAGCCAACCTGCATTTTAGGGTTTGGGTTTGAGTTCCAAGGGCTGGGACAGGTGAGGGGCTGCTGCAGGGGTTTCACTGCACTGTCTCTGTGTGTTTGTGCTGATTGGTGCAGTTGGCTTTGGAAATGACATCCATTTGTCCCTGTTCCAGTGGGATGAGCTGAATTTAGTGCCAGGGAACAGCCTTGAGCCCAAGGAGAGAGTCCCTTTAGCAGCCAAGATTAGGTCCAGATTACAGATAGAAAATAGTTCTAGTGAGACCAAAAAATTAAAGCAAAAACCTCAGGTTGTTGTGTAGAGAAAACACAGGAGGGGCTTCTGCAGCCTTTCTTTCTGAGTGATGTTAGCAGGGGAACAGGGCAAAGCTGCAGCAGGGAAACTTCACTCAAAAAGCAATGCAAAAGATCCCTAAAAATCCCACAGGTGATTAAAAAGCAGTGTCATTTTTGAAACGCCATACCAACCCAAACTCCATTTTAAAAGGCTATATATATATCTGTCCCATTTGAGAATTCATTCATCTGGAGCCACCTGGACCCAATTAACCATCAAGGACAAGATTTCCATCTCCACCAAGCTCTGGCAGTGCCTGGTGGCAGTGGTGTCAATCAGAATCAGGCCAGTGTGGCACTGACATCCCATTTTGTGTCACAAAACCTGTCTGGTGCCAGTTCATCTCAAGAACAGTAACAAGTATAATGGAGAGAATTATTTATTCCTCATTTCTTTACCAGAAAGTGGACAGCTGCTGAGCCCTAAAAATGGAAAGGGAAGCAGTCAGTTCTCCTCAGAAATAAAGCCTCTGGAAAAATGTCTTTTATCTCGCTGAAAAAATGTGTTTTTCTTCATTGTGCAGAAAGGCAGATTTTACATATTTTAATTAGATCGGTTGAAAAACTTGGGAAAAAAAGAGAAAAAAGAGAACCTGCTTTGCTGTCAAGCTCCTTAGTGAAGAAAAGTTCTGAAAGTTCAGGAACTTGGAGAGAACTTTAAATCTCCATGGCTAAAAATAATCCATCCCTTAAGAAAATGCCATAGATTTTTTTTTCTCTTCTTTTTTTTTTATCATCTCTGCCTTAGATGACTTCAGGTCATCCGAACATGGAAATTAAAGTAGGAAACTGGAAATCTTTTTCTTTTCAACTTTCTGATTCTTTTCAGAACCTTTCTGTTGCTAACTGGGCAGAGGGTGATCCCTGCAGGGCTGCCATTCCACTTGGATTTGCAAGAAGTTGTGCAGCTTGATGAAATACAGCTTGACAAGATGTTTGGAGCTACAGCTGGTGCTGCAGACATGAGCAGGAGGTTTCTACACCTCCTCCTCAGTAGTTTTAATTTTTCTCTGGATTACTTTTATTAGCATTATTTTAGATTCTGTCTTTTTTGCTCCACTGAGCACACACTGAGCAAACACCCCAGGCTCTGCTGGTGGCAGGAGGGACAGCTCAGCTCATGACAATGGCAGAGCCTCAATTCACATCAGGGGAAGATCAGGCTCCAGGACTTACACCTGCTGCTCCCACTGAACTGAACAGGAAAATTAGTTTAATTCCTGCTGTCACAAGGCTCCTTCCATCCTGCAATGGATCACAGAGTCACAGAATCAGCAAGGTTGGAGAAGATCTCCCAGGTCATCGAGCCCAGCCATTAAACCAGCACCACATTCACCACTGAGCCCTGTCCCCAAGTGCCACATCCACACACCTTGTGAACTCTTCCAGGGATGCTGATTCCAGCTCTTCCCTGCTCAGCCTGGTCCAGTGCTTGACCACTTTTTGATGAAGGAATTTTTCATAATTTCCAATCTAAACCTTTCCTGATACAACTTTAGGCCATTTCCTCTTGTCCTTCATTTGTTAATTGAGAGCAGAGCTGGACCCCTCTGGCTGTCTCCTCCTGTCAGGAGTTTTGCAGAGCCACAAGGTCCCCCCTGAGCCTCCTTTTCTCCAGGCTGAGCCCTTTCCCAGCTCTCTCAGCTGCTCCTGGTGCTCCAGACCTGTTTCCCAAGGGATTTGTCTCCATTCCCTGGTTAGGTCCTTTTTCCCTTTCTCCCCCCCGCAGACAGACACACCCCAGGATGTTTGGCTGCCCACACCAAGCCTGGTGTTTTCTGGCAGGGCTGGCACTGAGCTGCACCATCTCACAAGTGCTGGCTCCTGCAGGAGCCAGGAGGGGACAGGTGACCTCCATTTCTGGAATGACTGACAGCTACCATGGCATGGAAATAACCTGCTCTGCCATCACTTCAGGTTTTAGTGCAGGTCCTGTAAGGACCTTGTCAGTCATTGCACTTAACTGAGCAGTAAAGAATTAAATCAAACAAAAAGCAATCTATCAAAGTATTTAGTATTTAATTTTAAAAAAATTATTTTATTTTAGTATTTTAAATGCTTGCTCATAAAATCACTTAAGCATAGAAACAACAAAGCTGCTTTGTTGTGGCTAAAATAACCCCCAAATGAGCGTTCTGAAAGCTGCAGTGATGGACAGAGCAGGAAGCTGAAGGCTGAAAGAGGCTCCAGGCATTGCAGGTGCACCCAAAGCCAAGGAGCACAACCCTGAGGGCAGGCAATGTGCAGCAGCAGGCCCAGTATTGAAAGCTGCTTCAAGTAACTGCTCTACATGTGCCTGATTTTACAAACTCAAGGAGCAGAGGTCACAGAGCTCGTTAATAGATCCCTGCTCATTTCTGCCATCTGCTCCCTCTGGGAAGGTGCCCCTCTCCCTCTGTGCACACAGGGAGGGTGATGGATCTGCTCCTGTGCCCATGTCCCTGCATGGAGCTCTGCAGGACACACTGATCCCTCTAGGGATGCCTGCAGCCAGTGGGAGTGACCAGAAATGTCCCAGAAATTCCCCTACAGACACACACATGGGTTTGGTACATGCTGGAATTGTCAGAAAAGGAAACAAAGACCTTGACCTGGCAATAAATCTCCTGGGATGAGCATGGCATACACTGCCAGGGAACTTGGCAACCAGGAACATTCAAGAATGTGAGAATATTTGTATGAGCCCAAAAAGGTTTAATTCCTGTCTTCCCACAATTCACCTCTAATTTTAGCCTTTAGGACAAATACCTTTGAAGTGTCACCTTCATGCTCTCTTGCCCTGGATTTCTGTCTTCAAACCTAGCCTTTTCCTCAGTGTGCAAATATTAATTCTTTTTAAAGGAGAATTTTGGGTATTAGAAAGCAATTCTTTCACTGTGAGGGTGGTAAGGCACTGGCAGAGGTTTCCCAGAGAAGCTGTGGCTGCCCCTGGATCCCTGGAAGTGTCCAAGGCCAGGTTGGACAGGGTTTGGAGCAGCCTGGGGCAGTGGAAGATGTCCCTGCCCATGGCAGGGGGTGTCACTGGATGGGCTTTAAGGTCTGTTCCAACCCAAATAATTCTGTGATTCTGTGATTCTATCTATAATTACTCTGGAACTGGGCATGGTTACTTTGTATTAAGTAACTGGGTCTATTTTACATTCCATCACTGCCTCATATTATTTTTGCTATGTTTAGTCCTTGGTTCACAGACTTCCTTTCCCCAGCAGCTCCTAGCCACCCTGCATTTCAAGAAAACCACTGAAATCTCTAGATGGAACTGGAAACTTAGTGACAAAGTCACTGTTTTCACCCCATGCCAGCTGGGCAAGAGCAAATGCTGTCAAAAGCATGACTGAGAGGGGAAGAAGAAGGGTTTGCTCTCAGCTGAACCTCTCCAGAGTGTTTGTTTTCCCCAGCATCACATTCCCCATCCACAGCCCCAGGGTGAACACAGGGGAGACACCAGAGGCCAGACAGGAGTGGGGATTTGGACTGCAAACTGCCTGGAATGCCAAGAAGGAAGGGGATCCCTTCTGTGCTGGATGGTCTATGCTTTAGAAATAGGGGGGTCGTTGCAAAATCCAGGTGCTCAGCAGTGTCAAAGCAAAGGTATTTTTGAAGGGGATGTGCTGTGGAGGGTGGCTGCTAGGTGATGTGCATTGGAGACTTCAGCCAGAACTTCCCAGACAATAACTGGAAATGCTGTGGAACCATATAGCTCTATACTGTGCCTGTCCCAATATAATCATTATATATATATATATATTTATGCTGCAGATAGATGCAGCCTACACTCATCTGTATTCAATTAGGGTTTGCATATTGGGGACATCAAATCCTGTGCCCTATCCTTCTCAGGGCTCTGTTTTGGCTGAGCTAGAGAAAAAAAAAAAAAAAGGCAGAAAACCACATTGTGGATTCAGGGGAATAAACATCCTGGAGAAAATCTTCCAATCTCTGCTGGCAATCAGCTTCTGTGCTGGAGCAGAAGGGATTAGATCCCTAAGAGAAAGATAAACTTCTCTCTGACTTGGTGGAGAAAACTCTCACTTTACAGATAAATCTCCCTGTGTGCCATCTTCAGGGCTGTTTATCCTCTGTGCATCTCCCTGGCTAATTACAGGCACTGGCTTTCTTTGTGTGCAGTGTCCTGCAGTTTTGAGCATTGTGCTCTTGGCTTTTATGTGCCACAAAAAAATCAGGGACTCAGGAGAAGTCTGCGAATGCAGAATATGCAGTAAATGCCCCATGAGTGTCCATCCTTCTTTCTGTGAATCTTTTTCCCCTCCCCAAACTGAATCATTCCCATATTTTCTCTCTCCCCCTCATCAAGGACATCTATTTTAATTCAGGATTTTGTCTTTTCATCCCTTCAACCCTTAAGTCTCTCATACTGATGCAGCATTGTGGTTGTCCAGGTCCCAGCAGAAATCCTGGTGTGCCCCTGCAGTTCTCACCTACAGCCAGACTCTGATATCATTTATGCATTGAACCTAAGCAAAATATTGATTTCAGTGGTGTTTCTCATGATTTGCATTTGTGTAACAAAATTGTTTCTGCTACAAATATCCATTTTCTCTCTAATTTAATGGAAATACAATTCTTCGTGTGGGAATAATTCTGCTTGGCTTTTAAAACTGGCTGCACTGGGGACTGAGTTTACCAAGTAAAAAAACTCATGACTTTGCATAGTCCAGACTAGAAATTATTCTTTGGGAATAGGAACCAGTTACTTTCCTGTGGCAAACTTTTCCAAAAGGAGCCCATTCAGCCATGCTGTCACACCTTACAGAGTTATTAATGAGCTCAGGGATGGAGACACAGTAGAGGGGTAATACACTAATGATCCTTTATTGATCTAATTGCAAACCTGCATGTGTCATGGGATTTAAAATTGCATTTGAGGACAAGAAGAACTATTTCCATAAGGAATCAGCAACTATCTGCAATTTCAACCCATGATATCAAAGCAGGTCCTTTAGTAGGAGCCTTTAAAGTGATTTCCTTTGCTTGTGCAAAGCCTCTAGTACTTTGCTCTTAGTATTCCTACCCATTATATTTTACTGCCTCCTTTCCTTTTTATGACCCCATTTTTATTTACAGTACAGCCCTTAATTTAGTAGTGCTGACACAGTTACACTTGCAGCAATAGCTTAATTACCATATATTCATGAATAGGGTGGTTAGGGATAGTAGCTACAAAACATGACAGATTCATTTGCATTATTATCATTAGCATGCTGCACAAACGAGTTTATGTTTGGGAAGGAACTGTTTAATGGGGCTATATTGGTTCCATAAGAACCCAAGTCTAGAGGAGAAGAGTGAGCTGCCACTAGCACCATACTGGCCTGAAACCTTTGCAAATTGCACTGTGATCATGCTGACAGATGGTATGCAATGCCATTTTCCTACTCAGCAGAAAATGGAAAAATATAATAAAGACAGGACAGAGATTAGAGTCTTTATCAATGAGACTTGAAATCTAGTGCACCATATGCTTGGTATAAAAAGAAACATTCATCTGAAAAAATTAAAGCAGAGCATAGGCTGAATTTATCTGTTACTCTTTGTAGACTCTGTGGTTAGGTTTTAATCCATAATTTTAAATGTAAGTGTAGCTGCAGTGAGTGATAACGTGGTGCTCCAACATCTCCCTTGCTCTCTAGTAGCAAGTCCTTCCCTTGCTGCTCCCAAAATGAGACTCTCTCAGTGATGAGGTGATTTTGTCAGCAGGAAATGGGCTGGTGCTCCCAGACCTGCTCCCCACCCCATTTGTTGGTGGCAGATCTGACCCTGGGCAGAGGGATCTGAGCCAGCAGAGCCTGACCTTTCCTTTGGCAAAGGCCAAGAGAACCATCTCCAAACATCCACAGCCTGGTGTTTCTGCCAGGATTGTTGTGGCTGCTCTTTTCTGGGTGTTCCTTAGTGGCACCAGATGAGGCTTGCTGAATGCTTGAAATGTAGGCTCACAAACTGTGCTGATAAATACATCACTTCAGTACCATTCAGGGATGGCCTCATTCCTGGGAAAATGCCAAGGGCCAGTTCAGGTACATGGGAAATTCTGGATCACCACTGAGTGCACATGATCCATTCCTGTTCACTGCACAGAGTTGCACAGCTCCAGTCACTGGGATGCTCAGGTGAGTTCCTGATGCTTGTAACAGGAAAAGTCCCACTGGAGTTACTGCACTTGCTGAAAATCAGGTTTTTTTCTGAAGTGCATCCCCTAATCTGCAGCAGGGATCAGGTCTGAGGGAGCAGGGAAGCCAAAATGCTGCTGAGATTGTCCCTTGAGGATGTGAACACCATGCCATGAGATAAAATATCTGGGAAGGACACAGACAGGAATGCTGACTCTGCTTCTAATGGGACAAGGGGAGATTCCCCAGCCTTAGTGATGAATTTACAATACACAAAACTGATTATTTGGAAATGTAACTGTTTTCCCCCTCTTAACCTTACCTGTTAGCTTGTTCTTTGGGGTAGGCACTGGTCTGAACAGCAGCTTCTTTCAGCCACACTCACATGAGAGAACAAGAATTTGTTTGGAACAGGTAGAGAGGCTGTTCAGGCTGTTTACATTCTCTTCTGACACTCCAGAATAAGACAAGAGAAGAGATATGTTCAGTTTTCTTCTTCATCCAGATGAGATTGCTGAGACAGCAGGGTGATAAAACCCCAAAATTTTACCTGGCTGAGCCCTAGGAAAGCTTCATCACAGACAATGAATATGAAGACACTTACAGTACAGCTTGTGTGGAGAACTGGTGTGGGGGAAGATTTTTTTTTGGCTAAAAACTGAGCTCATCTGTGTTAAGAATCTCTGAGGGGCTGGTCTGTACCTTTTCAAAGATCACTCATTAGTCACTACCCAAGAGGGGCACTCCAAGTCCTCAGTGCCTGTAGACAAATCCTGTTCACACCTGGCTTCTGTGGCACCATACTAAGGATATTAGGGCCTTATCTACATCAGGGGTCTTACCAGTTTAACCCAAACTGCCTTGTGATTTTCGTCCCTGAATCAGAAAGACCTGAACACCTAGAGACCGTAAATCCCATAATTTCTTGCTGGTTTAGGCCCATATTGGTTGTGTGCAGCACAAGTGAGAGAGGCTGTGGATAACCCTTCACTCAGAAGCTGGCAGTGCCCGTGCTGGGATGTGCTGGAGGTCACTCCAGCAGCCAGGAAAGGCTGCAAAGGGGGCAAGCAGGCAGCAACACCTTCCTAGGAAATGCTCCCAGACTCTCACATGCAGCCCTGGCACTTTCCAGCCCAGAGATTCTGTCCTGGCATTTGAGATCCCTCAATGATGTGTTCCTCTATAACTTTCCCCTGCTTGTTTTTGAGCTTTGTCATCTCCCAGCACCCACAGCATCCTGTGGCAAGGAGTTCCAATACTAATTCACATATTCTCTTAAAAACTCTGCTTAAAACTGATTTTTCTGCTTGTTGTCTTCCATTCCTGGAGTCTTGATTGACTCCCCAAAGGCAATCCCATGACCCTGGATGTTGCTGGCTTTAGGATGTGTCAGCAGGATGTGCTTGTCAGGGTTGCAGAAGAGTTCCATTGGAATAAGGCTTGGTTTCTGTGTTCCCAAGCAGCAAAAACCCCACTATATTACTCAGCAGTATATTCATGCTATAAATACACTTTTTTTTTTCACATTAATTCATCCTTATTTACCACAGCAGATAACAGAACTCCGGGCTCAGATCCATGCAGCAATAAAAAACGACAGAAATTTCTCCCAGATTATAAAGATTTGTCATGTTGTCACTACGTTTATTTTCTCCATCTATTTCTCTCCTTTCTGTGCATTGCTTTATGCTCTGCAGGGCCCTCAGGGGAGGCAAAGAGGGTATTGTTTTGAAAAATATAAGGGTTTTTTGATTAAAGGATACAAAATTAATTTGCTTCACAGAGCCTGGAAGCACATTATTTGACAACTGTACTTCCCTGAACAAACACAGCACACATGGCCAAATTCATCATGTTGATCACCAGACCCTGGCCATTTGTTCTCCAGACTGGGGCATCTCTTTTGCAATTAGAGAGTGTGAGTTTGGTAAAACACACAGAAACACAGGTGTTTTTTTTCACTGGCTTGCACAAGGTTGGAAGAATGGCATGGATTCAGCTCCCACTGAACTGGGAAGAGCATTGGAGCACAGCTCTGACCACACTGGGGATACTGGGCACCACAAAAACTGAACCACCCCCACTGGTAACCCCAAATTAGGTTTATTACTTTATTAGTTTAGGGTTAGGACCTAACTAACCAGCAGAGAGAGGAAAGTCACAGTGGTTCTCTCTGAAGGACAGACTTTTCCCATTTAGAGGATTGGGTTGAGTCACACCTGAATGAACACCAGAGCACCATCACTTCTCTCATGCTGGTGCCAGTCACCAGGCACTGCACTCTGAGGTTATTTTGGATATGTGATGTTTTCAAAACACAGCACAGCCACTCCTTGGGCAGACACCATTACCAACTGGGAAACAAAGCTGAAAGACAATTTGTTTTTTTGGGGTATTTATACACCAGAAAATGGGGGAGAGAAATCTGTATGGCTTCCCTGCCCTGGGAAGGCACATCTGTGCTGTGCTCTCCCTGTGGATGCAGCTCCACTGGGACATCCCCTTGATGCACAATAGTCACATTGCCTGCTAAACCTCTGTTTTGCTTTGTGGTTTTGAGTGCAAAAAGGAAGAGCCCAAAATTACTCACACAGGCAGAAATGTCACTATGGAAACAAGGAGAGAGTTTAGCCTAGTTTGGCCAGTATTGACAGAGCTGCTCTAATAACCCAGGAGATGCTGCGACCCTGGCTGTCTGCAGAGAGCTCCTGAGGAGCACAAATCCTTAAATCATCTAAAATGTCTCTATATTGGGCCTAACAGACATTATCAACTCTCCCCTATTCTCACAGTACCTTCCCATATCTAAAGGACTTTGGGAGTGCACAGATGGGATGAGAAAGAGAGAAACCTTGTGAAGACACCCTGTTTTTCCATCCCAGCCTTTCCAGTGAATCAGGTGTGTCTCTCCATCAGTGTATGCTTAGAAATCACACAATATTTACACACACACAGAGCAGTTCAGGTCTGTTTTCTGCAGCCCCAGCCTGGGCTCAGGATGGACAGTGTCCCATGGCACCTGCAAGCACAAAACACATTCTGGTGGAGCACCAGCAGTGACTCCTGCCACAGCAAACACACCTCGTGTGTACAGCACAACCAGTTCTGTCAACCCAAGTGAAAATAATGTTATAAAAACAAGTTGGATGAAATCCTGCTGCTTGTGAGCCCTGGAGAGAGCACACGTCCCCATCTCCCTTCTCCTTGTGATTTATTTGCTTCCATTTGCCTCAGTCCATGCAGAGAGCTTTCAGGAAGCTGCTGCTGTAACCATTTTTCTCTGCAGATGTGTTCTCTGTGGGGTCTTACCCTGTAGCCACTTGTCTGAAAGATGAACATGAGGAATACAAGGAGATGAGACCCTCTCCTGCAGATCAGCACCAGCTCTCCCTGCCAGCACAGACTCTCACACCTCCTGTGGTATGAAACTAATTTAAGTTGAAAATACAATTAGAAGCAGTAATTCTGTAATGCCAGTGTTTTAAATACCTTCCAGACAGCTCTCTGTACCCAGAGAGAAACTCAATGTAGGATCCAAGTGGATGGTCCCTAAAAAAGGCTGAGTGAGAATAAGCTCCTAAGAACCTCCCCCAGGGAAATTTTGGATCTTTATTCCTGCCAAAGGTGGGGAAAAAGCTCAGGGTTCCCACCAATCCCAGAGACCCTCAGCTTGAGCCAGTTTCCCTGTGGCAAAGTAATGCATCTAACTGGAATGGTTTTGCTGGTTTTATTGCTTTTTGGGGCAAATTATTGGTGAAGAAAGAAAAGAGAAGGAAAAGACAGCTTTTAACCATCCTGGGCACATCAAAATTTCTCTGTCCTAGAATATCAGGAGTCTTGGTGCCCCAGAGCTCCTGCAGGGAAGCAGGACCAGACCTGCTGCCTGGGAAGTGTTTCCAGCCATGCTGGGAGCTGTAGGGGAGAGCTTCAGGGGGGATGCTCTCACCTTAATCCACGAGCCAGCTCAGTTTGAGCTCAGCCTTTGAGCTCAGAACTTGCTCCAGTGCTGTCAGCCACCATCCATCCCTGGAATAACAAGAGAAAGCAAAACCCTTCTGTCTTTTCAAGCCTTCCCCCAGCTCAGGTCAAAGTTAACTTGCAGGGATGATTTTTGTCACTCTCTCCACAGAAGCAGCTAAACCAGTGCAGGGGTGGGAGCTGAGTTTGGGGAGAGGAGTGAGACACACAGACACACTCCCACCTGAATTTCCTTAGCAAGCATTAGAGGATGCTTTCAGAACAGCCAGGCAGCTGTGAGCAAAGGTTGGCACCATTTCAGAAAGGCATGATTTCCTCAAAAAAATTTATAGTTTTTAAAGATAATTAATTGACCCATTTCAGCTTTTGCTTTTATTCTTTTTTCTTTTATCTGCTATTTCCTCAGCCCATCATTCCTAATCTCTAACTGTGTCATCTTTTACACAATCACATTTCTTACAATAGGCAGCTTAAAAGAAAATTAATCCTAAAGAGTCAAATCTATCCTGGTCCTTTCTGGGCTCATGTTTCTGATCTGATCCACTTTTTCCACGCTGCTCAAAAGCAGTGGAAACAAATCTTCCTGCAAATCACTGCCTCCTTCAGCCTGTGATTCCTCTTATATGATTCATTTAGTTCTGTATAGGAAATAAAATGAGGCAAGATGATAATTTTTTTTTTCCCACTGAGGCAAGTTTATATTGGGACTTCCTGGAGTCCAGCACTTCTTACTCTCCTTACTCTCGCTGTGGTGCTACTAAAAACACACAGGAAAGCAAGCTGGTGAAGCAGAGCTGTGAAAAATGTGAGGGATCTGCCAGGTTTCTCCATGTTAGGAAACACAAGGGTTTTGTCTCAGGATGCTCTAGTAAACAGAATGCAAAAATGCAGAGTGAGAGATGGAATAATCCATGCACAATATAATTTCTGTGGGAGGGAGATGTCTGCACTGTTAGTTCTACTGAACTTGCTCTCCTTTGCATTGTGATTTCCAGTCCTGAGTCTCAGAAAGATTCCCCTTGGAGAACATTGAAATGAAAGACTGAATCAAGAACCAATTAATTGTGCTCAGTAATTGTAATGATCACATTACCTAGTCCTTCTGAGCAGTGGGAATGTTGGATTTTAATGCTTATTTCAGTCCCCAGCATCTCGGGGAGCACGTGAAACATTTGCTGATGCCAAAGTGGTCCCTGCCCTGGGACGAGCCTGGGCAAAGTGCAAGCTCCTGCTGAGCTTTGCCAAGGTCTTCCCTGCTGCAGAGGCACTTCAAATTTAGCCAGGAAGGCTCTGGTGAAGGAGCATCACAAACAAACTGGTATTTCAGCATTGACATGTCAGCTTTCAACCTTTTTCAGCCCTCCAAGTCCCTTTACAGACTGGAGGTCATCCTGGCAGGTTGCCCAGGGTTGCCACCTGATCAACCTTCACCTCTGGTGACCCCTCCCATGCCAGCCTGCCATGGCAGTGAAAGTTGGTGGCTTTAAGACCCAAACAGTGCTGTGACAGCTCCACTCTCCCACCAACTCTCATCCTTCCCAAGCCCAAGTGGCTTGCCACCAGCTGGGGAAATTATTCACCCTTGTTTGACACTTGGATATGAGGCATGGATGCTGTGGCAGGCAGCCTCTCCTCTTGGAGCACCATTTCCCTTCACACACAGCATTCTCTGGGCCTGGTTTGTGGCCAAGAAGCAGGGGGAATGTCTTGGAAGCACAGTGAACCCTCAGTGTGCCTCGTCCTGGGGAGAGACTGCATCATCCCTATCATCAGATGTGGCAGGGAGCACTCTGTAAAACTGGATGTGAAAATAAGAATAGTCCCAACAGGCATCTGTCAATATTACTGCCCACTGAACCCACCTACTTCTAATTTTGGAAGTGTTTCTGCTGTGCTGCTCTGAGCTTATCAGATCTTTCATTCAGCACAGGCTGCCTTGGACTAGTCCAGAGGTTACTGAGCACTCAGGATGTGCAGTGGGGGAAAGGAGAGGGAAGAGACATCTGGAACTTGAATATTCCCTGCAAAGAGGTGCCTTTGTTTCTTACCCACAAATAAACTACTCTTTGAATTTCCAAAGCTCACCTGCTCTTCCAAAGTGAAACAGGAAAGTTCCCAACCCCTCAGAAGAGTTTTATGCCCATTGACTTTACAGTATGTTGGAGGACAATCCATAATGAACATAGATTATAAAAAAAGTCACAGAGCTCAGCCTGAGTGAATATTTTGGCTCTGGATGCAGCAGTGCCAAGTCAGAAGACAAGCAGACACACAGCTCAACTTTTTTTCATAAAAGCACACTTTAAATGGATGTCATCCCTATGTATTTTTAGCTTTTAATGCAAAGTTTCACCACTTTAAAATTAACTCCACTTCTGACATATAATGATGTGATTGTTCATCACATCTTTGATTCTGCATTAGCTGTTGGAATTCAAGACTCTTTTCTCCACTCTTTGCAGTGTGTCTTAGTAATAAAGTTCAGTTTAAAAAAAAAAAAAAAAGAGAGAGAAGCTTGTCTTCATCTGCATTTCCCATGCATGTGTAAAACTCACAGGCAGCTTCAGAGCTGCCTCCTGATCTGAAAGCCCTCCACGAGCTTTTGTAAACTCTACAATATATCTCTGTCATTTCGTATCTCACAGCAGGTGCTATTAAAGGACATAAAATATGTCAGTGTAACCCTGGAGGAAATGGGAGAGGAGCGTGGTGGTTGCAGAGCTTTGTGTGCAGCAGGAGAGTGACAAGTGGTGGGTGTCTGGTTCTGGCACGTTCCCCTGGCAGGCTCCTTGCCTGGAGGGGTGCAGAGTTTTGGTACCACTCATGTGGCACCAGCTCTTTACATATGAATTGCAAATTTAGATCCTCCCTTTTGTCGAGGGGGAGAAGGTTTTTTATCGAGGAAAAAGGCAGGGTGCTACTTCTTGTTTAGGAAAGGGATCTCCTAATGTTCCCAAAGGGGGATGGAAAGGAAATCCCTAATGATACAGGAGTCATCAGTCATTGTCACACTGGGGTGTAAAGGCATCATTATCACATCAGTGCCACCCCTGGGCTCCGGGGTGTGACAGACACTGGGACAAAGCCAGGTAATCCCAGAGTGGTTTGTGCTGGAAGGGACCTTAAATCTCACCCCACTCCAATCCCCCTGCCATGGGCAGGCTCCCCTTCCTCTAGAATAAATGGAAGGTCTTGGAAGTCAGACTGATGATTTTTATTCAGCCTGGAAAACTTTTTTCCCCAAGTAGTAAACTTGGAACAGTAAGAAGCAGGAAAAATTCTGAATTTAGATCCCATCTCTGAATTTCACTGGAGCTGATATATCCCTGAGGCTCTGGGCTTGGCAGAGCAGAGGGTGCTGATATTACCTGCATTTCCCAAGTGTGGGAGCTCTCCTCTACAGTTGCTTTTCAGGCATTTGATAAGATAAAAAATTCTCAGTGGTTCTCTACACATGTATATGTGTGTGTATATATATATATATTTTATTTTTTTTTAATGTGTGTATATTCATCCCTACTATGAATTAGATTACAATGTCCCTCTAGCCCAAATTTAGATAAAGGACAAAAACTTGGTTTTCATAGAATGGTTTGGGTTGGAAGAGACCTGAAAGATCATCTAGTTCCAAACCCCTGCCACAAGCAGGGACACCTTCCACTAGACCAGGTTGCTCACAACTCCATCCAACCTGCCCTTGAACATTTCCAGGAATGGGGAAGTGTTCAAGTGTTCATTTCACCCTGGCAGCATCCAACAACAGAGGCTTTGAGCCTTTAGGAATATTCTGCTACAGCTGGGCTTGTACAGCACATGGAATGCAAGCTACAACTTAAAATACTCAGAGGGATTAAAAACATAAAGGTTGTGGAGTTGTAAAAGGAAGGAAGGAAAACACTAGTTCACTGGTAAAAAGAAAGGAGGATTTACTTTCTATTTCATTCTTATTACATCATGGATAATGTCAGTGAAGGCAAAATGCAAATGGCACCAGGAAGAGCAGAAACTTCCCCTAAGTCAGGATTTCTCACTCTTTAAGGGGAGAGCAGCTCCCTAAATGAAACCTGTCATCATTTTGGTATAGGAGCAAGTGTAAAGGATGGCAAGAGATGTCAGTGTGAGGTGTGGGGTGTTCTGGAGCTCTCAAGCCAAAAGGTTGTCAGGAGACAGGGATGGGGCTCAGAGCAGCTGGAAACTGCTCAGGACTGGCAGCAGAACACCCTCCTGCCTGCTGTGAATCCTGTCTCCTGTGCACAGTTTGAGGTAATACAAAATAGGCTCTGGGGGAGATAAATGACATTATTAATTGTTTCTGACTTGCTGCCTCACTCTGCCTGGAGATTGCTCTCTTCCAAGGACAGGGGTTGGGAAGCATCACCCTAAAGGTGTGGGGATCACAGAGGGTCTGTCACCCACCCAAGGTCAATGTTACAGCAGTGTGAATGTATACACACACACAGAGGGATATATCTGCACTGGGGCCTGCCAAAATGCCAAAAGTAAATGCTGTTACAGAGCTGTGTTTTCATGTGGTCTTATGTTCTCAGTATTATATAGAGGACAACAACAAAAACAGGGAAGGAAGCAGTGTTTTTTGCTCCAAGCAAAATAACTGCAGCTTTTGACATATATTTAGCTGGGAAAAGGCAGAATGATATTAAAAATATAATAAGAACAGAAAAGCAAAAGCCCATTTTTCAAGTTAATTAAACAACCATAGCAGCCCAACTTTTGGTAGACTCCTTTGAAATGCACAGTTATTACTCTTGCTTTAAAGCTGACTGTAAAGCACATCCTTTATCTTTACTCTCCCAGCCACCTGCTCTCTGTAGATGAGTCCAACTGCAGTCCAAGGAATTGCAATGAAACACTGCAAGTGGAGCAAGGCAGAGGGAGAGGATGACTCTGTGTCACATGTCCAAGGATCTCCTGGCACAAAAAAAAAAGGAGTCAGTCACAGGGTACTCTGGGTGCTGGGTGCAGCTGTGTCCTCTGAAAGCCCCAAATATCTCCAGTGAATGTGACCCTCAAATAAAAGTTGCCCCAGTGTGCTGGGATGGGTCCAGAGCTTGCTGGGGTGCTCACAACAGAAAAAAAAAATAGCATTTTCACTATCATTTACCAAAGAGATCCATTTAGTGCAGTCTGAGGCTCTCCAGATGCTCTTGCTGTGCATTAATCACTGACAGGAACCCTGAGGATGGCTGCAGGAGCTGTCTGCTGCTGAGGCAGGCAAAGAGAAGGAGCTGGTGCAGACAACTGGAAGGTTTTTGCAACATGGCTTTGACTGCAGCCAGGCTGCAATTTTTAATGTGCCTGTGATTTAAGGTCTCAGAATTACAGGATGGTTTGAGTTGGAAGGGATCTTAAAGATCATCTGGTTTCACCCCAGGGACACCTTCCACTATCCTGGATTGCTCCAACCTGGCCTTGGACACTTCCAAGGATCCACAGCTCCTCTGGGCACCCTGTGCCAGGGCCTGCCCACCCTCCCAGGGGACAGTCACCTCCTAATATCCCATCCAAACCTGCTGTGGGCTTTGTTTGCAGAAGGTTTCCTCAGAGAGCAGCGGGTGATGCTGAGATGAGGCTGTGGGTGGGTGCCCAGCGTGTCTGGGTGCTGCAGAGCAGCTTTTGAGGCAGCAGAATTTGGGGTCCCAAAGGGAGCAGGGTGGCACAGGCCAGGGGCTCCCTCCTCCTCACTGACAAACAAGAGATCTTCAGAAAAACAGATTTCTTTCCATTATTCACAATTTGCACCAGCACTGACAGCCAGGGCAGGAGGCTGGAGACAGGGAAATAATTTGGAATTAGAGGAGGCTTAGAGAAACCTGGCAAGGTTAGGAGTGGATGCTTTGACAGGGCTGGAGCTCAGGACAGGGCTCAGGGCACTGAGCAAATGTGCCTTTTGTCCAGGTGGCTGAAACTGCAGCTTGGCAAGACAAAACCTGCAGCATCCAACTCCAGCGAGTTCCATGGAAGGAGGCCAGAGCCTTTCTGGCTGAGTGGATGCACATTCCTGGCCCATAAAATGTTTTGGGGGAATATGGGCTTGAAAGTGGTTTTTATGCATGCTGGCAACAGGGTTTTTTTTAATAGGGTCACTACCCAGAATGGCTGGGATGGTATTTATATTGTAATGTATATTCTGAAGGCATAATTTGCCGGAATTGTCACATTTATGGGAAAATCAATAACGTTCTGAAAATTCTTTAATGTTTTATGTCACAGGTACTGCTTAAGGAAAATAATGGGCTTCATCCTCATTTACCAAGAATGATACCTTCATATTGAAAACCAACGTTTTAAAAAATTCATTTCCACCTCAGATTTGGAGTTGGATATTTAATATATAGATATTAGGGGGGGTTGATTAATATCTTAATTCCCCTGTTCATAGAGCAGTGTTATTAATAATGACAAGCAAAATGGAGGCATTTTTCATGCAGGTTTTCAATGGAAAATTTTATTTGAAAGTTTATCTTGGAACAACAGGCATTTCATATGAGAAAAAAAAATATTGGTTAGTTTGCAGCCAGTTATCCTACCAAAAATCTTCTGCTCAGAAAGGTTTTGCTGAGCTAAGGGCTATTTCCTTCATCATTTCTCCAAGGAGGCAAGGGCATCTCAGCAAATTCTGCTGAATAGAGCATTGACAAGAGATGCAGATTGACATTACAGCCTAGAAAACATCTACAAGCAGCTGTCACAGCATGTTCTTATTATCAAATCTCCCATTTTATTGTCACCAAAACCGAGATGAAATCTTTATAGCCCTTCCTGACAACATTTCTGTATCAAATGGGAGGTTCCTATTCCCAGACCTAATGAGCCCTGAAACCTGCCAATGGCCCCAGGCAGAACATGGTCCAAGTTGGATTTGAACAACACAGAATTTTGATAGAAATTCTGCTTTTTATGTGGGAAGAAGGGCACATTTCTGTGAAAAGTATCTTTGCAAAGCTGGGGAAGGAGCTGGGAGTGCTGGGCTACGTGCTGCTCTGGTGGTCAGAGGTGCTTCAGGCACAGAGCTGAGCACATGGCTCTTTAATTGAGTGCATAAATAACAATACAGGAGGATCTGAGCATGCAAACAGCCCAGCTGTGATTTGTGTCTCCCACAGAGCCCATCCCCACCAACCCACCACTCCCAAGACACTTCTTTTAAAGGTGGCAGAGTCCAAAACCTTCACTTGCCAAAAAAAGTTTGAAACTGGCAGGAACCTCTCTCAAATCCCTTCTCCACAGCTGAATTCCCATATCCTCCCGGCAAGTGCCTCATGTGCTGTGAACATTTTATTGGCTCATTCCCTGGAGCAACCTACACAGGCTCCCACCCATCCCTGCTGTGCCCTGGGGAAAGGAGCCTGGAAACTCAGGAAAACCCAGACAAGCTCTCAGTCAGGCCACAACAGCAGAGTCCTGTCCAGTTAAGCAGAGGAAAGTGAAATTCTATGTGAACAGAGTGGGAAAATAACAGAAATTTGCAAGGAATTTTTTTTTTCCTTTAAATACATTTTCAGGTGATACTGGTTTCTTAAAATGTTTCAGATTTTCTCTTGCTGGACCATCCTGGCTTGCTGGATGCTGGACATGCTCCTTGAGCAGCTTCTTCACAAGGCTGATGCAAGCCCAAACCTCCCCAGCCCATCCTTTCCCAGGCTTGGCAGCAGAATTCAGTAAAATGAGGATTTTCAGCCACACCAAGGTGATTGCAGCCAGAAAGACCAGAGCAGAGATTTAATCAGGGCAATGTGCTTTTAATTTGCTTTTTTTTTTTTTTCCCTCTTTGTAACAGGCTCACTGAACAGCTTGGGAAGAAGAATAATTAATACATGAGGCCTGAGAGCAGCCTGGGTAGCAACTGCAAAAATTTCATTGAAAGCCAGGTTTAATTGTGCCTGCCAGCTCCCTTCCAGCAAAGTGCTGCCACACCAAGTGCTTTGGAGGGAAAAGGAGACCATTTGCTGAACAGCTTTGATGTTCTGGGCTTGCTCAGGCTGCCCTGGGGGGCATTTCATAGAATCACAGAATGGTTTGGGTTGGAAGGAACCTTCAAGATCATCTCATTCTGCCCTCTGCCATGGCAGGGACACCTTCCACTGTCCCAGGCTGCTCCAGCCTGGCCTTGGGCACTGCCAGGGATGCAGGGGCAGCCACAGCTGCTCTGGGAAACCTCTGCCAGGGCCTGCCCTCCCTCACAGGAAGGAATTTCTTGTTGATATCTGATCTAATTGATAGTTTATTTCTCTGCTGGAGAGCCACAGAGAGCTCCAACTTCTCTGCCTCAGTGTCTGAGATGAAAACTGGGATGAGATGCTGAGGAAGCATCCATGTGGCCTGAACCCAGAGCAGCAGAGAGCTTTAAAGCACAAAGAAAATAATGACTCAAGGTCTTGCCACGGGCTTAGAGGAAAGAGGTGATGTTGTTCTCTTCAGTCTTTTCAAAAAACCAAACAGGGTCATTTTTCTGTAGAGCAGTGGGGGTTTTTTGTTGATGAAAATCTAGACAATTCTGATCTCCTTTCAAAAAATACAAAATTCCCCTTCTCCCTTTTTGCAAGCCAAAGTCACTGGATGTGCTAAAATGAGATTCACCAACATCCATCCATCCTCTGATCTGTATTTTATGAAGAACAAACTCACCTTCAAAACTCTCCTGGATCTAGGCAAACCTGTAGGAGGCAAACAAGTGAGAAATTTTTGCCTTCTGATAGTTATGCCATCACTGGCATTATATTTTATTTAAATTAAACCTGTCATAACTACAGATTGCCCTCCACCTGCCCCAAATGTCCCTTTCCAGACCATGCTGTCAGAGCCCTTAGGAAGGGATGTCCCTTTGCCTGCCAATTCTACATTTGTCCTGCAATATCTGTGAGTGTCTGGAGCATTTAAATCATGAAAGAGAAGAGGGAGGCCAGGAGCTCGTTGTGCTGCACAGACAATATTGTTTTTCTTTGCACTGTTTTCTTCAGGTGCCAGGGAAGGCAGTTTTGCTCCCCCTTCCACTCTTGTGTTCCATAAACTCTCTGCTGGAACAGAAATCATCTCCCAGAAGACATTTTAAGAGTAAATGGTCCCAAATTTCCTGGCAGGAGCCTGTTACCAGTAACAGAGCAGCTTTGAGGGCCACAGTGCAGGCTTGCAGCTCTAACTCAGGATGAAGCAGGGGTTGTGTGTGAGCAATGCAGCAGCTCCAGGGCTGTGTGAATGCTGCCAGGAGCCACTGCAGGAGCTGCACCTCCCTCTGATCCCAGGGGAAAAGCAGAAGCTCCCCCCCAAAATCTTTAATTAACGCCTGGATAATGAGAAATCTCAGCGTGGAAGCATTCCAGTAGCACAGGGCAGAGTCAACACTCATCTCCCAGTGCTGGATCCTCCCAGCTGCACAAGCCCCAGCACTCCTGCTCCTGAAGCATCCCAAGGATTGGCACATTGGAATTCCCAGTCAAGGCATCCCCACTGGCCCTGCTGGCACCGTGCTGGAGCTTGGCTCAGGCTCCAAAACTCAAACTGGGAGGGGAAGACCAGGACAGAGAGCACCAACTGTGCTGGCAACCTGGAGGCAGATGCATCATCCAGGGAGGAAATAGCATTCAGTGGTTTGTCTGGGGACACGGCTCCAAATTTCTCTGTGCTCAGTAAAGTGGCTGTGACAAATGTTCCTGGGTGGCATCAGTTTTTCCCAGCATTTTTGAGCCACTTTGTGAAGCATGCCATGCTTCAGATGGGCATCAAAACCCAGAGCAAGGCTGGCTGTTTGAGAATTCTTGTCTGGAGAAATTATAACAGCAAAGGAAATTACAGCAGAGCCAAAAACAAAGTGATTTTTGAGCAAGACATTGTTACCTGCAAAACCCAGGTGAGCCCTTCTGTCCCCCACCCCTCCCACTGCAGTGTACAGTCTCCTGCTGTAGCAGTAATGTGATTTTGTGTTCAAACAGAGCTTTTTAAAGGAGGAAACAGCTCCTTTGCACCTTCAGGAGAAAATGAAGGTCAGCAGTCCAGGCTCACAGGGTGAGGCTTGGCAGGGGCAGCAGCAGCAGATGAGGGACGAGGGCTGCCAGGTCCCCAGCCAGACTCTTGTCTCTCTTGTCTCTCCCAGCCCAATTGCTGGTGACTCAGTCATTTTTCTCCATTTCCTTCTGAGCTCCAGCAGTTGTGAGCAGTGGGGCTAAGGGCTGTGTGATCCCCAGACCCAGAGCCTAATCAGGTTTTTCTGTTCCTAAATTCTCAGGTAGATTAGAAAGCGATTTTTGTTGTCATATTTAAGTTCATTAGTAGCCTGTCAGATAAATTATCTCTGATCTCACTGATGACACTTGGTTGGGCTCCAGCTCCAAGCAAACCACAATGCTGCTGGTGGCTGCCTGTGTTATTCCCAGCCAGTTGTCAGCAGGAGGAGAAAAATCATTATAAATTTTGTCACTTCCATTTGGTCCAGATTGGACAAACTGTGATGGAAACTTTAATATTAGTTTCATGAAAACAGAGCCATTGACTCTAAGTGGCATTTGCTGGTTTTCCCTCTCTGTGCTCTTTGGAGCCATCTCTGAGTTGTTTCTGAGCAGCAAGGGTTGGAGTTGGAAGGGCTGCCTGCTGGCAAACACCATCACCCCTCACCTACAAAAAAATGCATGTAAACCAGAAGAAAAGAGATTTAGATTAAATATGGGGAAGAAATTGTTCCCTGTGGGGATGAGGAGGCCCTGGGACAGCTGTGGCAGGAGCTGTGGCTGGCCCTGGATCCCTGGAAGAGTCCAAGGCCAGTTTGGACATTGGGGCTTGGAGCAATCTGGGATAGTGGAAGGTGTCCCTGCCATGGCAGGGGGTGGAACGAGATGAACTTTAGAGTCCCTGCCAACCCAAAGCATTCTATGATTTAACCATCAATGTGTGATTGCAGAGAGACAAAATGAGAGCCTGAAATGATCAGAATCTTCTGCCTTTTAATTTATTTGTGGCCAATGAGTGACTCGTCGTTACAACCCGCTCCCATTTTAAAGAGCATTTTGGCAGGTTTCCACCCCCTAATACCATATAGATAATTCTCTCACAATGTACCATAGATAATGCAATTAGCCTAGAGTTTCCATAGACATGTTTTATATTATCTACTTAAAATAATCCTGTTTCCTTGCTGTAATCTAATCTAGCTGTGACTTGGTGTGCCCTAAACAAGACATATGGTTGAAGGCAAGATAGAAATACTAAACTAGGTGAGGATAGGTGCTGTACCCTTGTTTTTCAATTGAGACACTATGGATTCAGAGAAGATTCAATGCTGCACCTGCCATTTGTGTGACAGTGAATATTTTAAAGGCATTGCTGATCACAGAATCAGAGAAATATTAAGGTTGGAGGAGCCCTCTGTCCTCACTGAGGTGCCAGCCCAGCACCAAACCATGTTCTCAAGCACCACATACACACTTTACTTGAACACTTCCAGGGGCAGTGATTCAACCACCTCCCTGAGCATCCTGTTCCAATGCCTGACCACCCTCTGAGGTGAAGAAATCTTCCTTCTCCAAACTCAGAAAGATCAAAGCACACTGCTGGAAAGGTGTGCCTGAGCCCTTTAGTCAGTGCAGCAGCTCATGGCTTTGGGAAGAGGGCAGTGGAATCTGTGCCTCTGAAGGGTGATTCCTGCTTCAGAGGCATGCAGGACCTGCCAAAATCTCTGAGAAAAGGTGGTGAAGCAATGTTGATGGCCTCAGCCATCACTTCTGCCTTCCCCTGGCATCCAGCTGATCGTGCTGGTGTCCAGGGCGTGCAGAGGGGTGAGCACCCTGAGGAGCATCCTCCAGCAGCTCCTTGGCATTTCCAGAACACAGCTTTCCCTTCAGCTCAGCTGATAAACACAGCTCCACCACCCCCAGAGCACAGGAAAGGCCCAATGCAAAGCAAAACATTAACACTTATTAGTATTGGAATAGGATTTGATGATATGGTTAGCAGGTGAAATAAGGATTGATGGGGCTTAGCTGCCAAGCTGGCTGTGTTTGCTGTGGGAAACACACATTCCCCACATTTTCTGTGCTGGAAATCTGAGTGATCATGTGAAATGTCCAGGAGTTCCCAAGTGATGTGAAAAATTCCCCCATCTGCACCACAAAATAGGTTTTGAGGGGTTTTGTTCCTTTATCATCCTCTAATGATCTGTGTGCCACAAAATTAATTTGTATTTGGCTGAAAACCTGGATGGGCCTTCAGGATCTATCAAAACTTCCCAGTGCAACATCTGCCCTCTGCAACCACAGGCATCCATCACTTTACTCCCTGTCTTCAAAGCATCTTGTCATGGAAGGGCAGAAGTTTGGAAATTCAGGTGGTTTATATGGAAAGAGAGAAAGAAAGAAAGAAAGAAAGAAAGAAAGAAAGAAAGAAAGAAAGAAAGAAAGAAAGAAAGAAAGAAAGAAAGAAAGAAAGAAAGAAAGAAAGAAAGAAAGAAAGAAAGAAAAAGAAAGAAAGAAAGAAAGAAAGAAAAAAAGAAAGAAAGAAAGAAAGAAAGAAAGAAAGAAAGAAAGAAAGAAAGAAAGAAAGAAAGAAAGAAAGAAAGAAAGAAAGAAAGAAAGAAAGAAAGAAAGAAAGAAAGAAAGAAAGAAAGAAAGTCCCTTGTTTACATATCAGACCAGATTCTGCCTTGCATTTTCATGCACCCTGTGTCCCCACTGGGTTACACCTCTGCTGGGGTGGCCTCAAGTGCCCTCAGGTGAGGTCAGTGCCACAACTCCTGTCCCCAAGGCAGGGACTCCCTTTTGTGCCCAGGGCACTGAGCTCTGTCAGTCAAAATCCTGGGAATGGGCACTCCTTCCTCCTGCCCTGAGCCACACAAGCCACAAATGAGCTTTCCTTGTAGACATGTATATTTTATTGGCAAACATCCAGCCTGCAGACTCCAAACATCCTTTAGAGCTGTTGTTACAGCTGAAAAATCTGATGGATGCAGGAGGGCTCCCAGGTATAACACAAGCAGTGGTTTTGCCACAGTTTAAAGTCAGATTAGTCAATATAAATGGAGGGCCTGCTTGTGCTTGTAGCATCAGAGCTGCATCATCTATCCAAGCTTCTGAGGGCCCCGTTCAGCCAGGCACTGGAGTGTGCTCAGCTGCAGGAGCATGAATCCCATCCCTGCACCCTGTGGGATTCCTGGCTGTGCTTAGAGATAAAAACACCTCCCAGGGGGCTCAAATACTCCATGAGCAGGGATGGGCTGGAGCTTTAAACAGGTTTAAAATTCAAGATGTTCCTGTTTGTGTAGAGGAGGCTGAGTACCAGCCCTGCTGTCACTTTGCTGTCTCCAAAAGCCACATTTATCCCCTTCTGTCTGAGCAGGCTGATACCTGCCCTGGACCATGATCTCCACTTGAATCCATTCACTGGTTTGGCTTCCCTAGGCTTCAGTGTCCCACTCCAAGCACAAAATTTGTTAACTACCCTCGATTAGAAAGCTGCTTTTTCCCATTTATCTATCTCATGGAGATAAAAGAATATTTACCATAAAATAATTCCAGATTTAAACTCCTGCATTTATAATATTTCCCATCTCCTTCCCTTATTTTTTCCTCTTTTTTTCTCATCTTCTTTTTCTTTTTTCTTTAAAATTACTCCATCACCACTGAACTGTAGTGTCTCTAATCCACGTCTGGATGAGGAGGCAGGAAATCCAAAGCACCTTATTAATATACAGCAATTTCCAAAACATTAAAAGCAGACGCGTATTCTGGCAGATGCTGTTAAGCAGCAGAAAAATCTAATAACATGTAAAGGAAGAGAAAACCGTACTCCGGAAAGCTTTTTACAAGTTGAAGAAGGATGATGTAAAATCCAGTGGGCAGGAGGAGCATCTGGAGTGAACGGGCACACGGAGATGCTGCACAGAAATGCTGAGCGCATCCCTCGCACTGCTCAGCGTTAATTACTCAGTTAATTACTGGGGAAGGGGTGGCTTAGTTCTGCCCTGTGAGAGGGTCCCAGCCCTTCCCCGAGTCCCGGGCAGCAGAGACGTCCCGAAGGCAGGCGCTAATGGCAGGATTTATCACTGCCATCACACTTCATTACCGCGCTTTAGTGCTTAATGGAGCGAGCAGAGGCTCCGCGCCGCCTCGGCCCCCGGCTGCTGCTCCCGGGCGCTGGGGATGGGCGATTTAAGGGTTAATGGAATGTGCCCGGCAGTGTGACAGCGCTGCTTGGCCTCTCCGCTCGGGAAATGGGAGCTGGGGCAGCCCCGGCGGATGTGCGGAGCCCCAGGATGGTGACAGCCCTGGGGGGGACTGCACCGGGTATGGGAGAGGGGCAGGACCCAGGTGGGATGTGCAGAGCCCAGGTGGGATGTGCAGGACCCAGGTGGGATGTGCAGAACCAGAGGTGGGATGTGCAGAACTCAGGTGGGATGTGCAAAACTCAGGTGGGATGTGCAAAACTCAGGTGGGATGAGCAGAACCAGAGGGGGGATGTGCAGAACCAGAGGTGGGATGTGGAGAACCCCAGGTGGGATGTGCGGAACCTGGAGCTGCACAGCCCTGAGTGGGTGTCCAGAATCCAGGTGGGATGTTCATAATCCAGGTGGGATGTGCAGAACCCAGGAGCTGCACAGCCCTGGGTGGGTGTCCAGAACCCCATTGTGATGTCTAGGCACAAAGGAGACAAAATCTGGCCCCAAAAAAAGGGAGCAGGTGCCAGACACGGCAGCCACAGCCCCAAGGGACCAGCACAGAGCTCATCCTGCAGGTCTCCCTCTGCCCCAGCACCAGGAATTGGAGGATTTATGGCTTTTGCAAGTTCTCTCTGATCAGGACAGGTTTATAAGAGTGTGTATAAACATGAACACTCCGTGATGAGCAAATAATGAAAATATCTCCGTGAAAAAGGAGAAGAATGTACAAATGGTTGAGCAAGCAATGAGCAGTTTGAAAAAGCAGAGGCAGCAGCCAAAAATCCTGCTGCATGATGGTGTTTCGGGTGCTGGTTGTCACACACAGCAACCCAGCCAGGTAATTTGCTGCCTTTAGAACTGAAACAACTTCATTTTTCTTGCTTGAAGTGTTATCTTGGTGCCAACTGCTCTTGTACTGCCTCTGTTGTGCCCTGCCTCCCATCAAGCACGCTGCTCTGCTGTGGGGAAATGTCAGTTTGAGAGATCCCACAATCCATTACTGCCCCAATTCATCCAAATTCTTCCAGCTACTTCAGTTATAGGATTGGAAAAGGCATAGAGAGCCTCAAATTTAGTATCCAAGTCACATAACACATGTTAAAGAGCTTGGAGAGTTAAGCCAGCTTCAGCTAACCCTGCTTTAATTTTTTAAATGCCAAAGCTCCCCAGAAAGCATCTTTCAGAGGAGGATACCTACTTAAATCCTAAACACTCTGATAAAAATGCTATTTAAAACATTGGGATATATGAAAAAGAGGCACTTGAAAGTGAATAAAACATTCAGCAAAGTAATTGTGCACACACATAAAACACTCACCCCGTGCACACTCCGCTGATTTTGCATTCTAAGCTTCAAATGATGGCCCATGAATTAATGCTGAATATAATGTGAAGGTTATGGAATTAAATAAAGTACAGGAGCAAAAAAAAAGCCCCCAGAACTCTATAAATAAACCCAGCCTGCTGTCCTGAGCTGTCCCCCAAACACACGTTCTTGTTCCATCCCTGAATCGTAGTGCCTGGTATACCATCCATCAGGGATTTAATTTCATTATTTCATCAAGGGAAGATCATAAACCCTGATTTTACAGCTACTGTAGAGAGGCTGAAAAGCGCCCAGAGAGGAGATAGAGAAGCTGTTATTCCTGATTGACTCGAGCCAGTTAGATTGATTTCATCATGAAGGGAATATTTATTAACATCTTCTCAGCCACTAAATAACCAGAATGATTTAGAGTCCATGATTCAGGAAATCACCTCCAGCCTCAGCAGCATCCCCTGCACAGGCCTGGGGAGCCTGAGGAGTCCATAACCCTCTGCAAGGGGGATTTTCATTTGTAGCACATTTAGCATAAAATGTCACTGTATTTCCTGCCTCATCTTCACACTCAGCCTCTTTTAGAGGCCACCCTTTGTATAAAATTAACTGAAAAATGTTGGGTGAGTGGCCTGGATGGCCTCAGATCTCATTTCAAAGGCATCTTCATAAAGATACTGAAGGAAATGATGAAGAAAAGCCAGCCCAAACCAGTTCTAAATCCAGCTGCAGTCAAACTGCTTGGGAAATGTAACTTAGGAACGTTTATTTTAAAATAAAATCAGACATCTGATTTTTCTCTTCCTAATTTAATCCCCATGGCCATCCCTTGTGCCTCCCTGCAGATCCCAGAGGTGATGGATTGCCTGTCCCTGCTGTGAAGGGCAACTCTGCTGCTCTAATCTAGAACTGCCCAACAGGTTTGAGCTGAACCTTTTTTCCTTTCACCATTGAAAATATTAAGGCTAGTATTAATACAAAGTCTAATTTTTAGGCTTCTTGTTCCCTGCTTCCCAGGTGCAAACTGTGCTCAGAGGGGCAGAGCTCATCTTTCTCTCTTCTTTCAGTCTCCATGACATCTCCATTTTCCAGTCTGGATTTCATTCCATGCCAATTGGCTCCTGCAGGGGAGTACTGAGGGAATATTTTCCTCAGGCACACAGAGGATTTTGGCCTGCCCAGGATCTGTCAGTGCCTCAGCATTGTCCCCTGCTCCATGGGATGGGCAGGTTCACCTTCCTGTGCTCCTGCTCCTGAACTGAAGGATGAGTTTCCCTGCTGGAATGGCAGGAGAGGGTTACAATGACCACTGGCTGCTTTGATTTCCTTAAGGACCCCTTAGGGTGGCACTGAGAAGGCAGCAGGACCACCCCAAGTCCTCCAGCTCCAAGCCAGGCCCTGTGCCAGTGCCAGGGATTTCTGCCATGGTTTGCTTGACTCACAGACAGAGACTCTGCCAGAAATCCTATGGAAAAACCCCACTTTTGTGTTGAGAACTGGAGGCTCAGGGCAGTGCTACCAACCCAGGTTTAATTTAGAACCTCCTGATAAGCTGGTGACGCTTAAGTGACCAAGCTCCATTGCTGTCTGTCCCTGCAGTTAATGTTTCAAATATTTCTGTATTTCCATCAAGACTTCTTGTTTCTCTTAGTGTGCCACGTGCTGGAATCATCCCCTCAAAGGGCAAATTCAGAACTTAATCTTGTAATGAAAAAACTTAAAAATGGCTTCAGGATTGAATACATTAAAAATGAAGATAAAATTCCTGTTGGCATTGGAATGTGCTAAGTTGATCCCTGAGCCACGCTGTGCCCACAGCTTGTCCTGGAACTTCTCCTTTACTCGTGGAATCATGGAATGGTTTGGGTTGGAAGGGACCTTCAAGATCATCCCATTTCATCCCCCCTGCCATGGCAGGGACACCTCCCACTGTCCCAGGCTGCTCCAAGCCCCAATGTCCAACCTGGCCTTGGGCACTGCCAGGGATCCAGGGGCAGGCACAGCTGCTCTGGGCACCTGTGCCAGGCCCTGCCCACCCTCACAGGGAAGGATTTCTTTTTAAAATCTAATCTAAACCTGCCCTTTTTCACTCCCCCTTGTCCTGTCCCTCCCTTGTCCCCAGTCCCTCTCCAGCTCTCCTGGAGCCCCTTTGGCTCCTGCCAGGGGCTCTGAGCTCTCCCTGAGCCTTCTCCTCTCCAGGTGAGCACCCCCAGCTCTCCCAGCCTGGCTCCAGAGGGGCTCCAGCCCTGGAGCAGCTCTCTGGAGGTGCAGATTATGGGATGTAACACTCAAATGAACCCTGAGCTCTAAACATGGATCAGGAGCCCCAAAGCAAAAAGCAAAGTTTCTTATCTGGCTTTGGTGATTGGCAGCCCAAACTGCTTCTGCTCTGAAGAGACCAAAGCTGAAACTGAGCTGTCAAATCATTAAACCAGATCAGGCTTTGATTCAGGTTTCCAGCCCAGGCAGCCCTGTGCATCTCAGCTCTGCTGTGGATTCACTCTCCTGCTGGAGGAGATATATTTTTTTCAGGAATGAGCAGTACTTTGGTATTAAAATCTGGCACAGCCCTTCCTTCTGAGGGATGTGCTTCCCTTAGCAGCAGCACTACCCCAAGATCTCTGAGGAGAGCTACCAAAACCAAGAGGTCAGAAGGGAAGCAGAAGAGCTCAGGTACCCAAAAGCAGCCCAGGGCATGGTTTGGATTGCCTGACTGCTGGTAAGATTAAATTGTTCAGAGAACAACAGCAAAAGCTTTTTCTTGTCTTTTTATTGTTCTCCCCCCAGTACTATTTTAATCAGTTTGGCAGGAGAAATGACTGCAAGGCATGTCTCACCAGTTTATTTCCTTTACTGGTATAAACATGTATGAAATGACAGATGTTCCTATGGAAACATGAGCCCTGTGGCCACTTGACAAGTGGTAGAAAATGAGGCCAGGGGCTTGTAACAAGTGATATCCTCATTACCTTGCCCATGCTGAGGCAGCAGGAAATGCCCACCTGGTTTTGTGAGAGAATTTCTGGGGTCAGAGGTGTTGATGTCTTCAAAGCACATGGAGACCCAGCAGTGCCTGTGTGCTGTTTGGAGCTGGGCCCTGTTCTCTGTGAGGACAGCAGCAAAGCTGGGGCCCAAAGGTGCTTTTCAAGATTTCCAAGTGCCTGACCTTCCTATTTCAGCAACACTTATCATTGCACTCACATCCACACACATACATACAAAAACCAATAAATAAGATTTAATCGTTTTTTCCTGGTACTCATACAGCTGCACTATTCTGGGAATTGCTTTATTGCAGCATTCAGGGGCAAATTAGTCTTGCCAATAATTGCTGAGTGACAAGTGTGTTGTGTTTTCTCCTCCTGGATGTTTCCATCTCTCCCTCCCCTGTGTTGAAGCACAGAGCAGCACTTTTCTCTTGCTGCTCCTCTGCACTGAGGAGCAGAGCTGTGATTCTTGTCTGACACTGTCAAGGGAGATGGACACCTCTGATGGTTCTGGCTTCTTTTTTTTTCCTTGCCAAGGTCAGGATGAATAATACAAAGGGAATGTAGATTTCAAGCTCAGACTTGGATGTTTATTGTTTATCTGTTTACAGCTTGAGTTCTAACTAGCAAGTTAGAGAAATGAGGTAAAATGGAGCCCTTCTAACTCTTTCCAAGGTTATTTAAGCAATAATCACCCAATAACAAGGTGAAACCTATATTATTTATATTTCTGACCCAATAATGAGCACCCAAGGCCTGTAATGTGGACATTTTTCTCTCAATTGCAAGAAACCACCCAAACCCATGTAGAAGAAGGTGAAAAAGAAGGACTTAGACAACACCCCAAACCATCCATCTTGACTCACACACATTACTAGATACTAAAGCCTTAAATCTAAGTTTTTAGATTTAAGATTTTAGTGTGAGATCACACAATGCTAATCAAACCACACACCCACAACTCCAGTGTTACCACTCAATTTTGGGAGCCTGTTCCACAGGCACCTCAAATGTGGTGCTTGCCTGAGGGTCAGCACCCTCAGCTCAGAAAGCCTGAAATTTTCAGCCTCCAGGGTTCCAATAGACACCCAGGCTCTCTTCCCCAAGAAGTTTCTGCCAGATTAAAGGATTCCATGGCCTGGGATTTGGTTGCTCTGAGATGAGCCTGGTGCCTCCCTGCCAGCCCTGTGTTAGGATGTTTGTGTCATCAGATTGGATCTCCCAGTCCTCAGAGTTCAACCAGCCACTTTTCCCTGTATGAATTCTGAGGTACTGGGGCTGGTGCCCTCTTTCCTGGTCACTCCACTCCTCCCACACCACATGGAAGTCAGCACTGGACTGTGGAGTTTGCATCCTCCTGTGCCTCTGACACACTCAGGGTTGGGTGTCTGGCCATGCCTGGCATGGGAGATGCACAAAATTCACAGAATCATGGAATGCCCTGAGCTGGAGGGATCCACAAGGGTCATCAAAGTACACAGCTCCTAAGTTCAGTGCTTCTTCCAAAATCTGAGCCATGAAAATTGGGTGATAAGGGAAAAAACCTTTGGCCTGTAAGCAGGAATGTGTTTGATACCCGTGGAATTAATAAATTGATGGTTTTCTGTTCCTGAAGATGGACCCCAGTGCCTGCACCCACTGCCCTACCTGGGGCAGCTGGGCCAGGGTGCAGAGCCTCTCTCCCCTCTTTTCTTCCCCTCCCTAAAGTCAGAGCAAGCTTTTCCCTTCATTCCCCCTCTCTCCCCTATCAGGCAGGGCTGCAGAGTTTCAGAGATTTACTTCCAGGCACAGGCAAGTGGTTTATACCAGAAAGCTCAATATTCCCTGGAGCCTCATCCCTTCAAATCAAATTTTGCTCCTCACCAAGGTCTCACTCCACTCCCTGTGTGCTGTCCTGAACTGCAGGCAATCCCATCAGTGCCCTTACTCAGGCCTGCAGCTGAAATAAAATGCTTCTTTGAACAGAAAACACTTTTCCCAGAGCTGGGCACAGCACCCATGACAGAAGCAGTGGATAGGGATGCTCTCCCTCATGGACCATGGCCACTCTCCCTCAGCCTTCAGCTGAGGCTGGGCAGTGCTGCAAGGGGACCAAAACTTCTGCTAGAGCTGCTGGAAAATGCCTTTTTCAGTGTCAGGGCTCAGTCTGTTGGGGAGAAAAGCTCTTTGATCCATTTCCTGGCATTTGCAACAGAAATGCAGCACAACCCTGTTCCTGTGGGAATTTGCTACTCGAGATACCAGGCTGTTTAAGGTGAGCTGGGGCTAAGCTGCTGCAGATCAGAACCACAGAGGAAGATCAGCTCTTCTTTGGGTCATAAAAATATTCTCAGGCATGATTTTGGGTCAGGGAAAAGGTGTGGTGGAGCAGACAAGAGCCTCCAGCCTCTCTGTCCTGCTTGGAGGGGTCCTGTGCTGGAGATAAACCAGCCCAAAAACACAGTATTGCACACATATTTTGGCTCCAGCTGTCACAGGAGTGCCTGGCACAGCTCACCCCTCATCCCTCCTTTCCAGCAGCCCCTGCCTGCCAGGAGAACAGCACCAAATTGATCCCATTGCTCTTTAGTCTCTTGATCAACATTATTCCCAAATTATAGCTCTGGGAAAGATTTTGACATCCTCAGCAGGAGTGGGGGGGAATGAGGAGGAGATTGTGAGCCCAGCCCCACAGAGCTGTAAATAATTAATGGGGGAACTGCTAAAACCCAGGTGAGTTACTCTGAGCATTCAATTCTAGGTCTGGGAAAGCTCATTTTTGGGCTTCATGGACTGTTTTCTCTGAAAAAAAAAAGTCTTAGAGTGTCTAAAGGCTTAAGTATTATCAGCAGATGTAGGAAACTACCATGTCTGCTTATCAAATACAGGAACTGTGATCCTTTAGGAGAAATCCACCCTGCCCAGTGCCACTCTGCCATGCCAGCATCCCCACAGCCCCGTGGGTTTATTGAGGTGGTGGCTATGGGCAGCCAGCTCTGAAAAAACAGCCAGTGTCACCTCTGGGTCCCCAGCAGGGACAGCCCAGGTAAGGCACTCTTGGATCCTGTTGGAACCCTGGAAGCTGAGAATTCCAGGTTTTCTGTTCCAGCAGGTACTGACCCTCAGGCAAGCACCACATTTGACCTAAGGCCACAGAACAGGCTTCCAAAATTGGGTGATAGCACTGGGATTAAGGGTGTGTGGTTTGAATGGAATTGTTTGATATCACAGGGTGGAAAACTTAGAGTTTAAGATTTTAGTGTATAATAATGTATAGAGAGCATGATGGAGGATTTGGGGTGTTGCCTAAATTCTTCTTCTTTCACCTTCTTCTTCCTGAGTTTGGGTGGTGTATTTTAATTGGGTGAAAAAGTCTTCATTGTGGACCATGGGTGGTTGGTTATTGGGCTAAAAGTAAAAATAATTTAGGTGTCATCTCATCATTGGATAATTTGTGCTTAAAAGACCTTGGAAAGAGTTAGAGACAGAGCCATTTTCTACCTTGTTAGCTAGAACTCACAACTTGTGAGACTGTACTTTAAATAAGGATTAATAAACAACTGAGTCTGAGCACAAACTGCATCTCTGGAGCATTAATCCTGATTCTAACAGAAGAAAAGAAGATAAAAAACCAACAGGATCCAATCCATGGGGAAGGTGACCCCGTGGAGGGAGTAGTGATGGATGTGGCAAAACAAAATCCATACCCCATCATTTATTGTAAAGATGGGCTTCATCTCCCCTAGGAGGTGGGAGGTGCCACTGGCTCCTCTCAGTGTCCCTGTGCCACCCTGGGGACACAGCCAAGGCACCCCAGGGTGACACAGTCCCTTTCCACCTTCCTCTCACACCTGAAATCCTTCCTTTCACCCAGCCGGGTTAACATTCCCCAGCTTTTCTCTCAGTTCCTGAATTATTAATATAGTTGGAAAATACAAGCTGTAGGTGTTTGATTTCCTTCCCAGGGGAATGTTGTTATTCCCTGTCATGGCTTTTCCCCCCAAGCCCTTTGTAAGTGCCACCCTGCACATCCCTGAGGGGCTGCTGAGGTGCTCAGGTGCTTCCTTAGGGGCTCAGTTACCTTGAATTGAAATCTGGCCTCCTTTTCTGTTTTTAACAGTAGCCCAAAATTAAGGCAAGACCTATGGAAAAAGTTTCCTGCTTGAAACTGGAAGGGGATTGATTGAAACAAGCTGCTGAGGTGGGCTCAAAATTCAGGACAACTCATCTGCCTGTCACTTCCTGACACCTGGAGCACAGCACACATCCACCAGCCCTGGTCCTGCTCCAGCCCTGGGATCAAACAGGAGGCTGCCCCTCGCAGTGAGGCAGGTCTGGAGGACGAGCACCACTGCTCCATGGGGAGTGGAACCTTTCCCAACCACCCCTAACAGCCAGGTCACCCCAAAAAAGACATCAGTGCTTCCTGGAGCAGGGCTGGAGCTGTATTTCTGTGCCATCTCCTCCGGTAATTGTCACTTGTTTGGGCCTGTGGCGGCTTGGCAGCAAGGATGGGTAGGCAATAATGTAGCAGCTAATTAATTATGCTGCTTTATAAACTCTCCATCTTATCTACAAGCAGATCTTTACTCTGACTAGGAGCCTGTGCAGGCAGGCACAGCCAGCTACAAGGTGTTATTAATTGTAGCACATGGCTGTTTACAGAGATACAACCCTGCTTCCACCTCCAAACAGATTAAAGGAGACCTCTCCCAGAAATGTGTGTGAAAAATGGACCTAAAATGAAATTCTTCACCACGATGCTATTTTAAAGCCAGAATTGCGTTTTCGCTCTACAGGCACATCAGCCCCGCAGCAGGGGCGTTAGATTAAACTGCAAAATTTAAATAAATGACACTTTAAAAATGCCCTGGAGTCAGGCAGCTCCCGGAGATGAGATGTCTGCGGGGAGAGAGCAGCAGCGTGGTTGTGGTGTGGGCATCTCTCCTGCCTGGGGAAGCTGCTCTGCCTGGCCCAGCCCAGCTCCCAGAGCCCCACCTGAGCCAGGAAAAGCCTCTCCTTTCCCTGTGCACTGCCCAGATAATCCTTGCAGGTCACAGAGCAGCTGGAAGAGTTGGAAATGTGCTTTTAAGGTGAGCACGGCTCACGTTGCTGTGGTCAGGAATGACCCAGCACAAGAGCTGGAACAGCTCCCTCTGTCCCATTCCATTCTGGGAGCCCATTGCCATGGTTTTCCCAACATTCATCCACAGGGGTTCTACTTCTTGGGGTTTTTTTTTTACTTCTGGTTTTGGGTTACAATGCAAGGTGTAACCAAAAGTATGAGTTCTGTTACCATCTGTTGAAACCAACTGGGGAGGTGTTTTCTTTATCCCTTCCAGGACCCCCCCTCCCTGCAGGGATCTCTGCTGTTCTTTATCCCTTCCAGGACCCTCCCTGCAGGGATCTCTGTTGTTCTTTATCCCTTCCAGGACCCTCCCTGCAGGGATCTCTGCTGTTCAGGGGCCATCCAGGCTCACTGCAGGCCTGAGACAATTCCAGCATCCCAGGGGAGAGGCTGCAGCCAGGGGAGGAGCCCAGCATTCCCAGCTGGATCCAAGCTGGGATCAGAACCCAGCCCAGCCTGGGTGCTCTGCATTCCCAGAGGAGCCCAGAGCCATCCCAGCACCACTGGAGCCTCCTCCAGGATCATCCCTGCTCCAACAGAGCCACAGCTGGCCCTGCAGGAGGGCTGGGCTGGGCTGCTCCAACACCCTGACCAACATGTTCACTTGCTTTCTTTGTACCACACATTTTTATTTTTAATATTCCTAGTAAAGAACTGTTATTCCTATTCCTTTATCTTTGCCTGAAAGCCCCTTAATTTCATAATTACAATAATCCAGAGGGAGGGGGTTTACAGTCTCCATTCCAAGGAAAGCTCTGGCTTTTCCCTGGCAGACACCTGTCTTTCCAAACTAAGACACTTCTGCTCTCTTCCATCAGCTGGGTTTTCCACAGGCTCAGAAATTTGGCTGAAATACAGGAAAGTCCTCAAGACTCAGAGAATGTAATATTGATAAACTTCTTTGTTCATATTAGCATTTTCCTAAGAAAAGTTTTGTCCTCTCAGGTAGGCAAAGTGTCCCTCTTTCCCTGAAATACCCAGGCTGCCCTCAGCCCCATCCTCCCCTCCTTGAGCTGTTGTGACAACACAGACACCCATTTTTACAGATCAACTCACCCTTACTGATGTCAGATATTGTTAAAATAATCTCCTTAGAAAGCTGCTTGATTTATGGTTACTTTTTACTGCTGGGCTTTTTTCTTTTTTTTTCTTTTTTTCTTTTTTTTTTAAGAAAATCAATCCTTTTGTATTTTCCCCTTTGAAAAATTCCCCCAGTAAATTTCCTCCTCTGAATTCCTCTGACAGAAATCACTTCCCTGCCCTTTCTGCTTTTTAAGAAATGGGAAAATCAGAGGCAATAAATGGCAAACCTCTGAGCCTCATTGACAGAAATGGGATGGTTCAGAAAAACAAGTATTATTTATAGTTATCACTATTTTCCTAGTTTGTTCCTGGTTTTTAGCTGTATCTCCTGAGCTGTGCTACCTCTCTGAGATGGCTTTTTTAGCTTTTTTTCTCATGTCACTGCAGTGACACAGGGTGACATCCCATGTCCCTGTGATGGTGTGGCAGCTCAATTCCCTGTTTGCTGGAGTGCACCAGGGGCTGCTCAGGAATTCCCCAGCCTGCTGCTGGGGGAACAGGCCAGTGGTTAACTGGGATCCCCAGCTGCTGCAGAGGCTGGGGGATGACTCAGTGCTTGCATCAGGCTCTGAGAGTTCAATTCTCTTGTCCTTGTAGGGAACGTTATCAGCCCGGCTGCTGCACATGACAAGCAGTTCCTCAAGCATTTCATGCAAAAGTTCACAGTAGGACAGTCTTATTTTTGGATATGGCAATGAGTGAAAGTTTGGCAGGAGGAAGCAGGATTTGGATGGAGGAAATCAGACAGGGCTCCACCCCACGTCTCTCCAGCTTGGGGGATTTTGGATTTGAGCACTGACGCCTGTTTTCTTTGTAGAGCTTTGGGACTGAAGCCCTAAAGAAGACATCGATAAAAACAACATTTAGGAGGCTTTTGGGAGAGCCAAAACCCCCTCTAACACCTCCTGGGTGTCACTGGGGAGGGCCACCAAGTGACCCCAGCTGGAGGGACAGCAAGCACCCCACCCTGTCCCTCCCAGCTCACACCAAGTGCGAGGCCACCCCAAACCCCACCAACAAAACCCCCCTGCAGGAAGATGATTGCAAAACCCCAATCCCACCAGGAGCTCTGCTGTCATCTCTACATCCATCAGATGCACCTTGTGGGAGGGCAGAAGGCCTGAGATTAGATTGCACTGCAATCTTCAAGAAAAACTGCTTTTTGATGGCAAAAGTGATGAATTGCTGTCCGTTCTAGGAAGATCATATCTGTGTGTGGCAGTCAGAGCTGCTCAGTGCTCTGAGGCTCAGGGTGATGAATCAGTAGAGTGAGGCCTGGAACTCATCCAAGGGAGGAAAAAGTCTCTGTTTTGTACATATATATACACATACTTCCCCACATGGGTATCTTGAGTCTGAAACCCATTTTCTGCTGCCCTAAGAGAATGGGCAGCATTCTCCCATTTAATGTTTTCCATTAAATAACCCAAGATTTCAGCTACTTCTGCTCATGGCTTTGTTTGCACCCAGGACAGGATGTTATGAGAATGAGGTGGGAAGTTAATGATGCCTCATATAATGAGGTTTCATTAATAAACTTTTCTTCTCAAAGACACATTTTCCCAGATTGTTACTGGTCTAAGTAGGACAGGGCTTGGAGCAACCTGGTCTGTGGAATGTGTCCACGACAGGGGCTTGGAACAACATGAGCTTTAAAGCCCCTTAGGATTCTGTCATTCTGTCCTTCTGTAATTGTATGATTTTACAAAAGCAGGTATAAAACACACAACACCTTCCCCAGGCAGTGCTGTGGTTGAGACATTAATGGAAAAGAAATTGCCAATCTATTAAAAGACATGTGCTTTTAAAGATAAACCCAGCTCACATTGCTCTTTCCAAGCTGACTCTTTCATTCCCAAGCCATCAGCTGAAAACTGCCTGGAGGGAGGCCGGGGGGGGAAGCAGGGGGGATCATTCCTCCTCTGCCCCATCCCTGGGCTGGGAGGAAAAGCTGCTGCTCTGGCATCTGCTAAAGCCTGGGCAGGTTTTAGTGCTGCTCCTCATTTATGGTGTCAGCTCCTGGCCACGGTGTCTGTTTGTTCTCTGGGCAGGCTGCCATGTGGGAAGGGGTCAGGATATGCAAAAGCATCTCCACAACAGGTTGTAAAATATTTACAGCACCTTCAAGCTGTGCAAGCCTGGTATCTGACACAACACTGCTTTTTCCTTCCCCAAACAGAGGGAAAAAACAGCATTTAAAGCACTCAGAGCCTGTTAAGGTCTGCTGTCAGGGCCAAATGTCAGGTTTCTAAACATCTTTACCATAGCCTTAAGTGTTGCCTGGAGCTTTTGAGGTTTTTTAAGCCTGTCTTTGATCCCTTGGACAGAAGTGATCAGGAACATCTCCTGGAGGCACAGCAGCCTGTGGCAGTGGGCTGGGGCTGGGACTGGGGCTGGGGCTGCAGCCCAACTCATGGAGGAACCTCCTCATCTGAAGAGGGTCCTAGAATGGTTTGTGCATGGAGGGACCTTAAAGATCATCTTGTTCCACCCTGTCACAGGCAGGGACACCTTCCACTATCCCAGGTTGCTCCAAGCCCAGTCCAACGTGGCCTTGGACACTTCTAGGGATGGGACAGCCATTCCTTTCAGTAGCCCAGGAAATTCACTGTCTTTGGAATGCAGTAAATCTGGATACTGGCTGTCTTTATAAGACAGAGGTTTGGGTGGATAATTTATGAAGGATGGTAATAAAACAGACTGCACAGTTTAGATCTTAATAAAACTGCAATGTCTTTTGTCTGATTTTATGGACAAATTTTATTAACTTAGTACCTTTGTACCAGAGAGGCCTGACAGGTTTCTTATGGCTGAGAGCTCTTCTGAGCAGCAGAAGATCAGAAACATTTAGTGCCCAACAGCAGGAGATCACAAACCTCTTGCAAATCCGTCCTCCTCAGCTGGGTCAGGGCTGGGATGGAGCTGCAGGAGAGGGAGAATCATAGAATTATGGAATGGTTTGGGTTGGGAGGGACCTTCAAGACCATGGGCAGGGATAACTTCCACTATCCCAGGCTGCTCCAAGCACCATCCATCCTGGCTTTGGGCACTTGCAGGGATCCAGGGGCAGCCACAGCTCCTCTGGAGGAGGCTCTGGCCTGGAGCCAGCCCGGCTGGCAGCCAGGGCTGGCAGCACTCAGGGACAGCTGGTGCCTGGGAGCGCCGGGAATCAGGAAGGGTTTGCTAACAAATCTCATTCCAAGCCATCATCAGCTGTGCTCAAGCACCCATCCACAGCCTCCGGGTCCCACCCCCACAGCCCACATCACAGTGTTACCCAAAAATGTGGGGATGGGTCCCCACCCTGGCTGGGTGGCTGTGACAGAGGGATATCCCTGCTGGAGGACTCATGGGGGTGGGGGTGGGATGGGACCACAGCCCTTGGGAACACCCCAGAACCAGCTCTGCTTGCCCTGCCCATCCCAGCTCTTCCTTCCAAGGGACAGAATCCAGGTGAGAGCAACAGGTCCCAGTGTGCTGCCCTTCCTCGTCCCAGTTGGTTCATGGATGTGTTTATCTGCTACTGATTATCCAAATGACTGGAATCTCCTCTAGGACTAGGCCCAGCTCCCCTCTGTGAGTGATCCACCCCCCATTTGTGCCTGCCTCATTGAGTTAATTTAGGTGAATTTCTGAGGTGCTGATTCTGACACTTGTGTGCAAGACTTTGCACCCTCCACCATGGCCATGGGATGGGGGAAATGGCCTTGGGGAGCTTCCCCAGCAGGAACAGTGGGATTTATGGGGTTTTCCTTGGAGAGCTTCATCCCCATGCATGACACAGCCCACATAGAGATCACCTGTGTGTTCTTTGTCTGCTCTTTCCTGCAGGCAGGACAATGCCAGCAGACATGGGAGGGTGGCAGGGTTTGATTGGGGCCCAAACCCCATCCAAGGCACCCACACTGCTGAAGGACACGGCCAACATCCTCCTCCCTTGTACTCCAGGGTTAAAAAAAGGGGGGGAAAAAAGGAAAGAGAGAGCAGCAGCATTCTCATTTTGTTGCCATAGCAGCCTTCTGGATTATTTAGACTGATAGCATTTGTAAAAATTCAACAAAGGGTAAAGGATCACTTGGAAATGGGAGCAGATGTAACAGTGCGTGCCATATGCCACTGGGAAAAAAAATCTATTGGCAAAGGCAGCATCATCAGAACGAAAGCATAACCCATATTGTGCCACGGAAAATGTCACTTTCTCTAGATTACAGGGTAGAGCTATGAGGCAGGAAAAATTCTGTTCACATGTATAATTGCTGGAAGCCATCCCCAGCACAGCTCTGTGGGGAGGTGGGCTGGCCTCCCCCCCAGGACCTGCTGAACCTCCGTGTGACACAAAGGAAAGGTTGTTAACATTAAAGATTAATTAACCCTCGCACTCAGCCTAATGGAACTCGCTCCTGAGGAATCCTGCCTGCACAATGGATGAATTATGAGGGGCTGTGTGAGTAACAGAGCCCGTGGAAGGCTGCTGGCTTCACACCCTGAGCTGCTGCTGCAGCAAAGCCTGCAGGAGTGATGGAGCCTCTCGGAGCACCAGATCAAACCAAAGAGCTGCTGAAGGGCCCAGAACAGCTGCTGCTGCCCAGGGGAGTTATCCTGAGCAGGGATCAGGGCAAAAACCTCCCAGCTCCAGGAGGGAGGGGACTGGAGGCCAGAGCCTGGCAGGGAGAGAGGAGATGTGGGTGAGGGGGAGCTGCTCCCCAGCATCAGCTTGGTCCCATTGCTCCTGGAAAGCACAGCAATGCTCCTCATGCATCCAGCTAACACCAGAGTCCTGCCAAAAAAGGCACATGGGGGATGAACAGAGGCCAGCACATCCAAAATGTGGATGGATTAAGTTGGACAGGGCTTGGAGCAACCTGGGGTAGTGGAAAGTGTCCTTACCCCTGCAGGGGGGTTGGAATGAAATGAGTTTTAGGGTTCTTTCCAACTCAAACTGCTCTGTGGTTCTCTGATAATACTTGGGAGGCTGCAGCCTGGCTGGGGACATCTCTGGCCTCACCTCCAGAGCCCTTCTCTGAAGCTCCCTGTAACGGGAGGCAGATAAACAAGAGCTCCCATTGCCACTCACCTGAGACTGCATGGGGCTTAAAAGGCTCTTATTTATCAGGTCCTCATTATGAAAGGGGTTATTAAATGCTCAGACCTCCCTCCAGCAGCCTGGGCAGCCATCCTGTGCATGTCCCCTTGCTTGCTGCTGCTGCTGCAATCTTAAAATAAAGAAATAAACCAGAATGGCCACGTAATTATAGGAAATGAAGACACACATTAGGCTAGAGCAGCAGGGAATAATTATTAGCTGTCCTTCAGCACCCCAAAGCAAACAAGGGTGGAGAAGAGGCTTGCTGTGGGTAGGAGCTTCGTGTTCCTCACCCTGGCACTGGCACAGGAGCCCTGTGCATCCAAAATGGGAAGCAGACACTGGGGATGGGTTGGGTTGGCACAGCCACGAGAGCCCAAACCACGTGCAGAAGGGAGGGAAGGACATGGCCAGAGGCACAGCAGGGCTGGAGATGGGGAATGGAGCAGAAATATCCCAAAGTGGAGCACATGGAGCCCCTGAGCCATCCCGAGCAGGGAGCTCTGAGCCCAAGAGCAGCGAGGCCCCCGCAGCTCCTTGGGGGTGGGACAGCACAAAGCCAGCCTTGAGGCCAGCTAAAATCACCTCATCTGCAGTTTCCAAGGGAAAAAGTTGCTTTATTAAATTACCAGCCTATGGAAAATGTATATCCTGTTCCTCTCGAGAAGAGAGAGACACATAAAATTAGGGCTCCTTTTGACAAGATACCTTCAGCGAGTGTAAATCACTCACAGGTTGATTAACTTCTCTTCTTAGGCAATTCTGCAAGTTAGATGACAAAGCTTCCTCTCCTCCTGAAGGCTTTTACTGAACTTGTAAAAAATCCAGGTATACTAATGTCTTTCTTTTTTATTATTATTATTACAGAGCCAAGGCAGCACGGCAGAGTTACTGCCTGGGAGCTGTTTGTCATTGTTCAGGACACCACTCACTGTTTACCTTGTTTTCTCCTCAAATACCAGCAAATTAAAACGAAAATGGAGAGAGAATTTCGTCAACCATGACAAACGATGCCATTTTTTGATGCATATGTAAAACAGCAAATTAAGCATTTGCTGATGCTCTTCCATTTACGACACAAAAAAGGGGTGGGATGCTGGGTGTGGCCTCTGGGAGCAGCACAGGAGGGAGGGGTGGGCTGGGTTGCCAGAACCAAAATATGATAAAAATACTGTAAATCCTCGGAAAAGTCAGAAATTCCCCAAAGTGGCCACAGACAGTTTATATCTGTGATAGCAGTGGCAGAAAAACCCCACAGGGCTGTCAGCCAGGCAGCCCCTATCCTGAATATGGGATATTCATCTCCTGGCTCCAACCCGCACAGCTTCTCCCTGCTGAGAGGCTGAGGCACTGAAAATGAAGATTTCAGGCTGCTCAGGAACTGTTTTAATTGAAGGCATGATTATTTGGAACAGCAATTATGTGCTTGGTGAAACTCAGGCAGAGACACCTCCCAAGTCCTGTCTGAAGGGTCAGGGTTGTCACCCGTGGCTTTGGTGACCACCCCGATGGCTTGGGGGTGTTTTGTTCCCTTTGTGACTGAAGGAGGAGGATGAACATCCCTGTTCCTGGCTCTGCACACCTTCATCCCACCCCGATGGCTTGGGGGAGTTTTGTTCCCTTTGTGACTGAAGGAGGAGGATGAACATCCCTGTTCCTGGCTCTGCACACCTTCATCCCAACTGCTAAACCACTGCTTTCCCCTGGGAAGCTGCCTCCAGGGTGGAGGAACTCATTTCATCTCCTCAGCTTCACCTGCAGCGTTTTGCCTGTGAAAACACAACAAAAAGGATCTTTATGTGTGTGTTGTACTCATGTAGGAAACTCGGCAATGTAAAACAGAACCATTTTTAAGCCCACTTGCAGCAACATTTCTCTCATGCAGGGCAAAGAGCTGGGTCTGCTCCCCTGCTTGTCCTCCCTGCAGAAATTCAGATAAAAGAGGGGAAAAATAATCCTACAGCTTCCTACCCCAGGCACAGGGAAAGCAGGGATGTGCTGTTAACACAGAGCAGTGATCCTGTGAGCTGCTGGGATGCTTTCTTGGATTGACAAATAATAAATGCTGATTTCTCTGGGCTTTAACAATAGCAGGGACTGCAGTGAGGAGGGATGGATGAGCCCCCACCCTGACAAAGGCAGCTCCTCAGCCAGGCTGGCAAAGCCTCTCACACCTTGGACAGAAAGTCCAAGTATTTCTGTGATAACTCTGATAAATGATGGAATACATCCTCAAAAATAAACTCTGTCAAGGAAAGCTGATAGCAATAAAGGACTTATGAGAGGAGAGGAAATTTGCCATTCAGAGAGAGATAACCTTGCAAATACTCAGTATTCCTGACACAGAGAGAACAGAACCGACACACTCCCTTGCTCTCCCGCCTATTCCAAAGAATCCGAGCTTTTCCACAAGCTGTGAAAAGGATCGTGCTTTATCTGCTCCTTCCCAGGTTCAGCTGAGGTTTCAGCAGGAGCTTGCTGAACCATCAGTGCCTGCAATTAACACTTGCAACTATTTTTACAGCGGGATCTGGGCTGGGTGTTGGAGAGCCCCCGGAGAGAGGCTCAGGCGTGCGCTGCGGCTTCGGGAGGAGCATCACCCTGACTCCACAGGCTGCTCCCTCCCCTCCATCCCCACAGTGCTCCTGGAACCTTGGGGAGCTCTGAAAACCTCTAATCTCAGCCTAACCCTTCGGGGGGGCCCTGCTGGGGACCCTAAACCCAGGGCTCGGTGTGGTCCTCACTCCCTGCTGAGAGCACGGCCAAGCCCTGCTGCCCTCTGAGCATCATCACCAGACAGAGCTTGGGACATCCAGAGCCCTCAGCTTGGAAATTTGACCAAAAAAAGCTTCCAGGTGTTATTTGGGCTGCAAGGCAGCCAGCCTAGAAAGAAGGGGCTGGAGCCTGAGGGCTCTGGTGTAAGCTGGGATGGGAGGCAGTCTTTGGGCAGGGCAGAGCTGGGCTCTCCTGGCAGGGAGTTTGGGAGGAAGAGAAAATTGTGTGCAACAATCAATTCACAAGGACATCTCTGGGGTACCCCAAGTCCCTGGGACCATGGGAGTGATGGTGAACACAAAACGAGGAGTGGTGTCCAGTGCTGTTACCCAGGCTGAGGATGTGGAGAACATTTTATTATTCAGCTCCTGGAGTGACCCAGGTGTAGATGGCAGGTCATGCTGTGGATCACTCATAGCCAAATGACATTTTTTTGCCTCTTTCTTTGTTGCAGATTTTTTGCACTGGCTCTGTAAAGTCATTGACCACTCACTCACCCTGCCCCAAAGGGCACTTGCTGGAAAGCCACAGGCCTAGCAGGAATAAGTTAAAAAAGCTTTCAATACAGTTTTCCTTGTGGTAGAAACCCAAGAGAAGCTCCACTGTGAGTGGAAGGAGGCAGGATGGGAGGCTTGGAATGGCAGGAAGGCCTTAGGCATCACTGTCCCACAGGAAAGCTGCAGGCACCACCTCCAACTAATTTAATTTGGGTAGGAAGGGGCTATATTTGTATTTGTGGCAGTTTTTCACACCCCTTTGATGGCAAGAAGGGGCTCCCTCTCCTCCCTCAGCAGCCTCATTCCCTGGCAGCCACGATCCAATGATTCTGCTTTTTAATCTGCCTGGGAGAAGGGGGATAATTAGTAACGAAGCACACGTGCTAAGAACATGCAATTATAACCATTGGGTTATAATTTATGTCTTATCCTTCTGTGCAAAGTAATTAATATAGTAAAAGATTATTTATACCTAAGTGAGTAGAAAGCAAAGTTAGCTCTGCTCAGCGATGGGACCCAACTGAACAACCATGCCCAAAAGTGGCTGGAGGCTGGAAACCCAGGGAGAGGCAGAGAAATTCCTGAAGGAACAGGAACTGGTGTTTGGGAAACCTCCTCTTCTGGGCATCCCACAGTGGAGGAAAAGAGAGACCTGGCTCATCCCACCCTGCCTTTCCCCTGCCCCCACTGCAGCTCCTCCTTGGGGCAGGGGCTGCCCTGTGGGGTGGGTCTGACCCTACTGGGATTTTGGGCTTTATTTTGGGTTTGGGATTTATTAAAGAATCATTTAGAATCTTTGTTCCCTATCCAGTAGCCAGTTTTCCTTGGCCATGAGCCTGGAACAAGGTGAGGGCTGGCCCATGCACCAGTGCCACTGGGAAAGGAAACTGGGACCAGAAACCAGCTCTAAATACAGTCATGCCCATGCAACAGTCTGAAAAAATTAGCAGGGACTAATTTTTTTCTGATGATGCACAAGCAGTCAGGACCTTGCAGTTTAATGAGTTTTGTCCCCTCAGCTCTGCCCTGCAGCTTGTCCCCGCCAGCATCAGTTCAACGTGTACATTTTCATTAAAAATCACTGCAAGCTCCTGCCAGGTCACAGAAATAGGGAACTATTAACCCTCAGTGTCCCAGGGAAAGCTGGAACGTCCCCAAGGAGCCCTGGGATGAGGTTTCCTTGCCTTGTCCCTGCTGTTCCTGGAGCTGTGAGCCCCAGGGGCAGAGGATGAAGGCAGCAGGGGTGAGAAGCCCCACTCCTGGCAGGACCCCTTTGGTCCAGGCTCAGAGACAGATTCTGTGTGCCTTGGCTCTGTTTCCATGGCAATTTGCTTGGGAGCACCACTGCAGAGGGAACATCCCCAGGGGATGGACCTGGAAGCAGAATAGGCTACAGGGCTGGACACAGGGCAGGGGAGGTGCTGCTGTGGACTTGTGCATGGAAAATGTGGGGAAAGAGCAGGCACTTGGATTTCCAGCTCAATTTTTCACTTCAATTCAACTTCCAAACTGCTGCTTTTCTCCTGTGCTGATGGGATTTACAGCCCTGTGTTCACCCCAGCTGCTCTCTATGTCCCACTGGGCATGGAAGACCTGTTTCAGCCACTGAGTCCCAAAGTAAAGGACCAAACACTGCTGCCAGCCCATGACATGGGCACATCAGCCAGGCAGGAGCAGGAAAACACTGGCTTGGGCACCAAAACAGCTGAGGGACTTCCCCACTGTCATAACCCATGTCTACCCAAGGCAAAACCTGAATGCAAAATAAAGGTGTGCCAGGAAACAAAGCTCAGCAGCAGAAGCCCCCTTTTAGAGCCAGCAGGGTCCCCAGCAGTGATGCAGCTGTGAGGACAGAGCCTCCACCTGAAATGCACTCCCTCAGTCCAAGGGGTGGTGGGGTTAACCCAGTTTGGGAAGGGGGAGAGGTTTGGGAGTGGCTCAGGTGCTCCTGTGCCTGTCCTCCAGCAGCTCCAGCTGCTTCCTGACCCACTGAGCCCCTCTGGCACAGGGGTTCTGCCAGCCCCAGGTGGGATCCTGCAGGGATAAAGGAGAGCAGAGGGACAGAAGGGAGTGTGCTGAGGCAGCTGGGTCAGTGCTGACCCAGGGGAGGCCACAGCAGGTCCCACTGCCCTGGCAGTGCAGGAGCCTCTCCAGCCATGGGGTGCTGCTGCTGGGGTCACAGCCAGAGCCTGAGCCCTGCTTTCTGCTGCTGCACCAGGGCTGAGCATTTCATCCCTGGAGCAAAATCAGGTATGAGAAAGCAAAAAATAACTTGGGGCAGGTGGCTGAGGAACAGATAGGCTTTGCTTTCTTTTTTTCTGGCCCAGCCTGCTTCCAAAGTGATTTACAAGAACCTTTTGACAGTTGTTCTCCCTGCAAAAAAAAAAAAAAAAAAAGAAAAGTTTTTTTCTACAGATTATTAAAGGATTATTGCTCTTTGACAGTGCTGTAGACATGCAGGTGTTGTGGTGCTAGTGCAGATAAACAGAAGTGTCCATCTGGCTGTGGGTCTGCTTTGGCTTGGCCAGCCCTGGGGTGTGACACTGGACTGGTGATGATGATGAGTGTGAGCATCATCACCTCCTGGAACAGCACTGGCCCCTCAGCTGTGCCCATCCTGGCTCTGGAGCTCTTCAGCACCGTGGTGCCCTCAGTCTGTGCCTTTGGCACCAAGTCCTCACACACACATCCCACCTGGGGCACTGCCAAAGCTCCCAAAGCTCCCAAAGCTCCCAAAGCTCCCAAAGGTCACTGCCATGAGTCAGGTTGATTGCTGCTCCCTCCAGGCCTCCTGAAATCCATCAAACTCATCCAGCAGGGAGAGATGAGTGTTGAGGATTGCAAAAGGATGTGCCAAACGCTGGCAGAGAAGTGTATATTTGAAATTCTTCCCAGCACTGTAAAGATGGGGAATTCAGCAGGGGGGGCTGGCTGGTGGTGGGGTTTGGTGCTCTGTGGTGGGGTTTGGTGCTCTGTAGTGGGGTTTGGTGCTTTGTGGTGGGGTTTGGTGCTTTGTGGTGGGGTTTGGTGCTCTGTAGTAGGTTTGGATGCTGTGTGATGAGTTTTGGTGCTCTGTGGTGGGTTATTGGTGCTTTGTGGTGGGTTTTGGTGCTCTGGGTGGGTTTTGGTGCTCTGTGGTGGGGTTTGCTGCCCTGTGGTGCACTGGGATTTGCAGATACACAGCCACTGCCTTCTCCCCCATCAGTGAGGAATGATGAATCCCTGAAAGCCACCCAGCTCTGTGCAGGCTCTGCTCCAGCTGCTGCCCTGGGCTCGAGTGCTTCTCGACAGTTCTGGTGGCCATGGGAGGTACTTGTCAGCAGATGCTCCTCACTGCTGCTTCCAGACATGCTGCTATAAAGCACTGCAATGAAAAATGGATAGACAGAGGCCTCCAAACACTGCTCTGCCAGCAAATGCCTGCTCTGGGTTTCCTTCCTTAGCCTCTCTTCAGAGGAGGCATACAATGCTGCAGAGCATCAGCCCCTTGAAGGACAATCCAATGCCCCAAGAGCAGACCTGGGCTGGGTTCTGCTGCTTCACAGCTGAGCTTGGCCCAGGGTAAGGTGCAAGCTGTGGTGTGAAATCCCATTTTCATTCACAGCCCTGCCAGGCAGCTCATTAATCTGCTCTGTCCTGGAGCAGAGCCCTGGTGCAGCCTGTGGGCTGTGGTGTGTGTGCTCCAGGGGTGAGCAGGGAGTAAATGACTCAGTGGTGCTCCTGCTGAGCTGCATCTTCCTGTCCATCATCCCCAGATAGGCTTTTCCATGTGGAAGCTGAGGCAGAGCAATCAGCAAGCCTGGGATGCAGGGAGGGGAAACAGGAAGAGCTGATGTGCCCAGGACAGCCTGTCACTCCTGATGACCAACACCACTGATAAACACTTGGAGAATTGATCCAGAGGGAGAAGAACCCCCCTCAGGTCTGTGGTTTAATGGCCCTGTTTTCACAGCTGTGCTGAGATTGCTCTGGCCCCAGTGGAACTGCTCCCCTTGCTGCCCAAACCCACCTGCAGGACCCAGAGCCAGCAGGTGAGGGTTGGTGGCTGGGCCCAGCTTGGGCAGAGCAGCCCAGATGGGGTTTGGTCCCCAGCCACAGCCTCTGCTCCTGCATCCTCTGCTCTCACCAGCTCATCCCTGAGCCCAAACATCCAGAAAACCAGCAGGAAGGGGAGGATTTGGGAATACAGCCAGGGCTGGGAGTGCTGGTGGCACGGTGCCTTTGCAGCACTGCTGTTTGTCCTCCTGCCAGCAGCACCAAGAGCCTCCAAGAGGATTCTCCAAGGCCAGCGGCTGCAGATGTGAGGGCAAAAGCCAAGCAGCACTTGGAGCTGACAGCTCTGCATCTGGCTTCTGCTCTGAAGGAAGTAATTAACAGGAATAATCACCCAGGAGCAGCAGCAGGCCTGGGAGGGGAGCAGGGTTCAGCATCACCAGCTGATGCTGGACAGGGGGATGGTGCTTCTCCAGGGGCAGCAACAGCAAAAGGCACATGAATGCAAAGAAATCTGGAAAAGGAGAGAAAAGTAGGATCCAGGCAGAGCCTGGGGAGCTTCCCTCCAAACCAGGCACCAGGCAGATTCTTCAGAAGACATTAAATAATTGAGTGGTGGCCTGGCAGGGAAGCAGCACCATCATGTTCTGAATTTTTCATCTTGCAGAGCAGGGATCAACTGCCCCAGCTCCTGATGTGGTGATCAGGGCACAGAGAGTGAGATAAGGGAGAGGAGGAATTTCCCTGTGGGATTGCTGGCTGCCCCCATCTCTGGGACCCCTGAAAAGCAGAGCTGGCACTCGTTACCTCCTGTCCCATCTGCTCTGCAGCCTGCTGGCACCTCCCCTGCACTGTGGTCACAAAACTCCTCCTCACCTGCCTGACACCTGCAGCACCCACAGGGGAGCAGAAAAAATCCTAATAAAATCAAATGAAAGCACTTAAAGCATTCCTGGGAGCTTGCAGGCTGCTCTTCCTTGCTGCCAGCCATCCTGGGAGAAGGGTGTGCTCCCCAATGCCACCCCATGTGGGGACAACATTGGGTACCAGCAGCAGGATTCAGGATCCTGTGTGGGGACATGGAGACTTTCAAGGCCCAGTGGGGAGTGGCAGCCACTCTGCCTCCTCAGCCTTGCCAGGAGACTTGCAGATGGATGTTACAGGCATTTAAGTTTTAAAATTTTATGGTGTCTGACAGTTTATTTTTTAATTAAAGCTGTGCTGGTGCGGGAAGGGCTGGAGCTGTTGCTCCTGTGGCTGCACTGCCTGGCAGATGCTGGTGGTTGTGTTTCACCCACAGGTTTGGGAAAAGGAGCAGGATGGTCTCTGGGAGCACAGCCCTTCCCTATTTATCTCAATAAAAATGCTCTGAGTGCCATCTGTACTGAATCAATTTCCTAAGAAAGAAGAACTGAAGAAACTCCTCCAGGCTCCATCACCTCCAAGAAACCAGATACAACAAGTCATTAAAACCCATCCTTTGCACTTGCAAATGACATTACACACAGTGCAGCCCTGGAAAGGCCTTTCTAGCACTTCTGTGGAGAAGTAGGATGGAAAATCAGCCCAGGAGCTGCTGGGTCATTTCTGGGAAAGAGAAGCTGAGAAGCTCCTGCTTTGGGTGCACCAGCACAAGGCAGTGGGGACTGCTGGAGCAGTCGGCCCTTGCTTTGCCTTTCACACCAGCCCTGCTCTCAGCCAGTGGCTAGAACCAGGCATCAAACAGCCTTAATTACATTAGCAAATGGCTCCCAGGAAATAATTAACTCTTTTATGGAAGTGACCTCATTAGGCACCATTAAATCGGGCAGAAAGGAGCCATCTGGTGCCTCTGACATCACTGCTCCAGCAGGGCTGGGATGCGGCCACGTCCGCCTGGTGCTCCCAGGGTTCACTCCGGGGTTATTTTCCTGTCCCTGCAGCCTGAGCCCAGCACAAGTGACCACAGCTGTGCTGAAGGACACCTGAGTGAGCAGCACAGCCCATGCCAGGGACTGCCCATGCCAGGGAAGATCAGGACCAGCTCCTGGTGCAGGAGATGCGAGGCCTGCATGGAGCTGCAGCACAGCGGCTTTGGCAGAGGGAAGGTGGAAGAACACCTGAACGTGTCAGGGCTGCCTAGAAACACATCTGAATCAATAACCAGGCAGCCCAGCATCGATGGAGATAATTAATTACCTCTTACTGCATTATTTATTATTGCAGGGATTTATCATTTTCTATAATGAGTCATTATTTTCTGCTTGCTCCCTTCTGCAGCTCTTAATCCCTGGTGCTGAGTCAACTCCAGCCCTGGGCAAACATCTCACCATGGAAAAGCAGCCCTGCAAAGCTGCTGGGAAAGCTGCCTGGTGTCCAGCATGCCTGCAGGTCATCCTGCTCCTGAGCCAGGGAAAATGAGCAGCCCCTTTTTTTGGAGGGGGAGGAACTGTGTCCAGCCACGCTGGGTGATGCACAGGGCTGGATCTGCTGCACCTGCACCTGTGGGTGCCTCTCGGGGGGGCAGAAAGAGCCCGGGCACCTTCCTCAAAAAATCGGAACCTCTGTTTGTGGAAAAGTTGTTGAAACTGCAGGAGGAGGGTGGGCAGTGGGATAGGAGGGGGCTGCGGGATGAGCTGGGACTGCGGGATGGGCCGGGACTGCGGGATGAGCCGGGACTGCGGGATGAGCCGGGATTACGGAATAAACCGGGATTGCGTGATGAGCCGGGACTGCGGGATGAGCCGGGACTGCGGGATGAGCCGGGACTGCGGGATGAGCCGGGACTGCGGGATGAGCCGGGACTGCGTGATGAGCCGGGATTGCGGAATAAACCGGGACTGCAGGATGAGCCGGGACTGCGGGATGGGGCCGGGACTGCGGGATGAGCCGGGACTGCGGGATGGGGCCGGGACTGCGGGATGAGCCGGGACTGCTCCTTAGCTGGAGGCAGCAGACAGATCAAATCCAGGGCCTTGATGCCCCTGCCTGGCCGCCGGCTCCCCCCGCAGCCCAGGACCCTGCAGATGGAAATTTGGGAGCGGCAGTGCCTAAGTGTGAACGTGAAGAAGCCCAGCTGGAAAGCGACTCTTGTTTGTCCCTATCTCCCATCACTGAGGCTGAAGTCGGCTGTGATTACGTTTTCCCAGGGAAAACAGCAATATTTCCCTCATTACCTGCGCGGCAGCTGCAGTGAGTGGCCCCGGGGGCTGGGAGCACTCTCCTTTTAACACAATAAATGCCATTTACTGCACCCATGGCCGGGGACAGCCAGGGACAGGCGATATTTGCATTTTCCCGGCTTGAAGCTGATCCAATCTCAGCTTCTAGGACAGGACCCCCCTGGTCCCTGTCCCCCACGGCCCCACAGGGAGCACCCAGGGAGGGAAATCGGCCAAATCTGGGGTGCCCTGGGCTCAGCCCACTTTGGCACCCACGGCAGCAAGACAGCCTTGAAAATCCTCCTTGTCTGGCCACTCTGCACTTTAAAATACACTTTTAAGTTTGGATACAATGGGAAAATCTTTTCTAGCCAGCTGGGAATAAATTGGGTGACGATTATTTTTCTTCAGGTGTGTTGGTGCCCTGAGACACAGGAGCTGATGGCAGGGATGGTGGCTCGTCCTGCTTGTGGCTCCCAAAGCCCCGTGTCGGGAGCAGGGAGATCGGGACTGGGAGATCGGGAGGTGGGAGATCGGGACAGGGAGAAGAGGAGCTGGGAGATCGAGACAGGGTGATCGGGACTGGGAGATCAGGAGGTGGGAGATCGGGACAGGGAGATCCGGAGCAGGGATAGAGCATCAGGGAGCTGCCGGGAGAGGGGGGATCGGGAGGAGGGAAGCAGCATCGGGGCGATCCAGCAAGGAGCAGGACATGAGGGATGCTGCCAAACGACGCCGCTCTGGGAGCATCAGCATCAGCTCTCCAGGTCGCAGCAGCCAGGCTGTGGCTGCACAGCCAGCCCGGGAAGGGCTCGGCAGCGCTGCCAGCGATTGCCATCTAGAGGTTTTTGGGAAAGCAGTCCCTCGGCCCTACAAACACAGCCCGAGCCGTCAGCGCCGGCCCCGGCGACATCGGAGGCTCCTGGGGGCTTGGAGGTGGCCGTGATGTCCCAGGACACCCCCACCATGGCTGTGTCGGGTCAAAAAAGGAAAAAAAATTCTGATTGTGGCTGGACTTGGCAGCTCCTGGGGTACAATCATGGAATGCTAAAGGTTGCAAGGGAAGCTTCAAGATCATCTCGTTCCAAACCCCTGCTTCCACTTCCACCTCCCACTATCCCAGGCTGCTCCAAGCCCCAGTGTCCAACCCAGCCTTGAAAACTTCCAGGGATCCAGGGGCAGTCAGAGCTTCTCTGGGCACCCTGTGCCAGGGCCTGCCCACCCTCACAGGGGGAGAATTTCTTCCTAACATCTACCCTAAAATTCTTCTCTTTTAATTTTTACCCATTCCTCCTTGTCCTGCCACTACAGCACGATGGGGCCCGAGAGGCTGCGTGGGGAGAAGACAAACTGGCCTGAGCCAGGGATGTGGGCACAGCCTGTGGCACCCCAGGGCTGCTCTGTGCCTGTCCCCAAGGCAGGGACAGCCACCAAACTGTGACCTCTCTGCTCAGGGATGAGTGTGGGCTCTGCTTCTTAGGATGGTGAAATGCAAAGACACCTCAAAAAGGATTAGCTCACAAAGCCACATCATTTCAGCACTGCATTGCTTGTAAAGGGGTTTCTTTTGTGGCAAAACTCACCTGTCCTCCCTTAATCTGTGCAGCCTCCATTGAGGTTTTGATGTGCTCAGCAAGAGACGGGTGTGGGGTGGGTTTGCTTTTATTAATTTTTTTTTAAGTTAATTACATTTGAGGCTTCCCTGCTCCTTGGCGTCCCCACAGAGCCCCCGCTGCCTTTCCTGCCTCCTTCAGGCCAGCGTTTTGCAGCTCCGTGTAACCCAACCAGGCACCGATGGCTTTCAGAAGCACAAACGAATTTAATAAAGGTCGTGGCGAGCCTTTCAAGCCGCGGCTGCCTTGTGGGGGCTGCATTTCCTTATCCATCTGTTTGTGTGCCATGCTGGGAGCTCTGTCCATCCCCGGCGCCGGGACCCGTCCTGCGGCAGCAGCAGACACTGATAGGACAATTGAGGTGAGAGATGGGACATTCCTCCCATTCACCTGCTCCCTGAGGCATGAAATGCTCGTTTTTTAAAAAGCACCGATGTCTGGGAGAGTCGGCAGTCAGTTCCTTTATGTTCCATGCTGTGCTGAGCTGCAGGTGGAAATGCCCCCAAAAGCCCAGATCCTGCTGTTAAACTTCTGGATTTTGCTTGAACCTCTGGAGGGGAAATGCTGCTCTCCAAAATCCCGTTCTTCCCTTCCTTTATATTAAAACAAGGCAGTGAGAAAGGTGCATTTGGCACAGCTGCCACTGCACTGTGGCTGGGGGGACTCAGGGTGACCTCTCCTGGCTCAGTTGGGTCTCCTTGAAGGACTGGACACTGGAAAATGTGCTTTTCTTGGGTGGTGCCATTGACACTCCTGCCCTGCCCAGGAGGGCCACGGGCAGCATTTTGTGTGCTTGCAATGAGGGGTAGAGGGAGCATCACTGTGCTGGTTTATAATGATAACTAATAAATATGTGTTTTAGCACTGAAACCTTTTCCTACACACGTGGTGCATGGCTGATTCAAGCCTGGTTTGCTCAGCCACTCCATAAAGAGCTTTGTTTTCCCATCCAGCCATGGGGGTCTCTTTTTTTGTTTAAGACTCAACAGCAGCATTTGAGGGTTAAACCACCAAACCACCACCTGTGAGTGGAGCTGGCATGGCTGCTTATCCTCACTACTCCTGGAGCTTGAAATGAAACAAAACTCTAGGTTTCAGTATCACAACAGGCTGTGGGAAGGGTTAAATTTGGATTTTTGTGATGTGGGGGTGTCACAGCAGCCTTGGTTTGGGCTGTGAGAGGGGGAGAGCAGACCCTGCCCACTGTGTCTGTTTCACTCTCCAGTCAGACCAGTTTGGTCTGCAGCACGTGGCTGTGCCAGCTGGGCATCTCCAACTCCTGATGCTCATTTACTCAGCTTTCACCTCCATTTTCTCCTCAGGAGTTGTTCACAGTTCCCAATAATGCAATTACTTTAATTTAAATTGATACTAGGAAGAAATTTTTCCCTGTGAGGGTGGGGATGCCCTGGCACAGGGTGCCCAGAGCAGCTGTGGCTGCCCCTGGATCCCTGGAAGTGTTCAAGGCCAGGCTGGACAGGGCTTGGAGCAGCCTGGGGCAGTGGAAGGTGTCCCTGCCCCTGGCAGCAGGTTTGGAATGAGATTCCTTCTAACCCAAACCATTCTTTGATTTTAAGATTTGGGGACCAGTGGAGGTTTCTGCTTCTCCTTCCAAGGGCTTAATCTGGCAGTGAAAGAAGATTTCCCATCAGAAATTGTTTAGAGAGTGCAGGATTATGGTTTGCCTTTGGACTTTGGGGTTTTAAGTGCTGAGGAGTTGCAGGAATGTCACTTCTTCAGCAGGGACAGCAATTTCTGCCCCACTACACATCCCATCTCTGAGCCAGGCAAGCCCCACACTGGGATGGCTGAGAGGGCACCAGAGGCTTAGAAAAAAAGGGAAAACAGAAGGATTGGGAATTGCTTAATTAAAAACAGTTTTCTCCTTTAATGTTCTGCAATTACTTTGAGGTCAGGAGAATTATTAGTAATATTAATCGCTGTATTTCCAGAGAACTAAAGTTAATAGTGCCCTAATTGGGCTGCACCGTCCAGCACTAATTGCTGAGAGCCAGCAGGCAGCTCATTAAGTCTTCCAGCCCTTCTCCCTTGGCAAATCTTGTTTCTTCTAAGTCCACATCCCGGGCAGTGTGGCTGCAAAGGGTTAAAGTGTTGGGATAAACACACCAGGCCAACAAGGCTGAGGCTCTCAAGGCCTCTGCTCCCATTTTCCATGTCCCCAGGTGGGCAAGGAAAGCTGTTTGCTGCTGGAGGTGGGCCCAAGGGCAGATGTTGGGGCTCTGAACAGGCTGGGATCTCATTCCATCCACTTCCACTGCTCCAAGCCCTGTCCAACCTGGCCTTGGACACTTCCAGGGATCCAGGGGCAGCCACAGCTTCTCTGGGCACCCTGTGCCAGAGCATCCCCACCCTCACAGGGAACAATTCCCCCCAATATCCCATCTAAACCTATCCTCTGTCACTTGGAAGCCATTTCCCCTTGTTCTATCTCCACATACCCTTGTCCAAAATCCCTCTCCAGCTCTTTTGGTGTCTTTTAGATGCTGGAGTGCTGGGTGCTCCAGCAGGGAAATGCTGCTGGTTCCCACAGGAGGACAGGACAAAGGGGATGGATGTGCAGACAGGGATATTGTGGCTGTGAATGAACATGACCCAGGCATCATCCTGCCTGGTGCTCTGGGGTGACCAGCAAAGGAAAAGCAACCAAAGTACACTCAAAATACTGAAATAAAGAACTGAAAAGCTGCAGACAGGAGGGGTTCTTTCTTATTTTTTTAGTTCTGAAATTCAGCAACAGAAAACAGAATGGTAGAGACATAATGAAGTTCCAAATCTGCCCATTTATGTTTAAAAAAAGTGACTAGAGAGGAAAAGAAAATGTCATCAGGTACAATGAGGTTCTCAAAATTACCAGTTTTTATAAAGTGCATGTATTTATGTGTGTGTATACACATATCTATATATAAAAGCCTTATATTTAAAAGATTACTGCTCCTTCTGGCAAGGCATCAATGAAAATTTTCTTCTCCTGTTTACCTCCACAATACAAAGTGAAGATTATCTCATTCCAACATCACTATATATAAATAGCACTGTAAAAGCACCTTTACAGGCCCAGTGTTTTGCTGCCATTTTATATTATTCTTCCTTACAGAATTCAGAGAAATGCTCCAAAATATATAAAACGCTGCAATTTTGCCTTGGGGAGCAGGAAGGGGAGGCACAGAGCTGTCTCTGGGAAAGGTCCTGTGGCATTATGGAATTTTGCTTTTCTCTGGAGGTATTTAACAGTAATAACAGGCAAGACTTTACAATAAATAGAATAATGCAGCCCTTGGGAATGTGCTGTACTCACTGTGCACTGTTTTAACTCCCTCCTCCCACCCATGGGGCTGGCGTGGAATCAACCACTACCTCCACTGCACTTAGTGAGGATTTGGAGCAAAGGAGCTTTTTCACCTAAAGGCTGGAGCCAACTGAGAAAGGGGGGGGAAAAACCCCAACCAACCAAACCTAAACCACCAACATTTTCATTTTTATTCCCTTTTAAGCCCCAGCTCTTGGCAGGCTGAGTAGCAGACAATGGGATTGAAGGGGGTGTCTTTCCCATGCAGGTGTTCAGCAGATGCAGCAGCAGGACAGGGATGGCCTGTGGGAGATGGTTGTGTCCAAGTGGGCTGGTCAGCAGGAATATGAGGGCACATGGAATCCCAGTGAGATCCCAAATCCTCCCTGCCTGGCTCCTGGCTGCTCCCCACAGAGCAGGGGTTGGATCTTTGCTGCCCACATGGGCTTGTGAAAGTCCCAACTACTCCTCTCACACCCCCGTGCAGAGGGGCCACAACTGTGTTATTAAACACAGCAGCTATTAGCCAGCTTCTGGAGCTGGGGGGGTTTGTCTGGCCAGGTCTTTTTGTTTGGTATTTTTTCTTGCCTTGTTTCTGCTCTGGCACACCAGAGAGATTTATAGAAACAACATCAAAAGGCCTGAGAGCGGAGGGGATGGATGTGCTGAGCTGACCACTGGCCCCCGGATTTGTCAGGCTGGTATTTATTACAGCAGGGGAGGCGACAGCTATGTTAAGATCAAACTCAAAAATCAACAGTGAAATTGCATCAAGGCTGACCACTTTCAAGCAGCTTCCCAGTAATCCCTGCTCCATCCCTCCCACAGCACCACGAGAGGGGAGAGATAAATTAGGAGGCAGCAAAATGCACCAAGAACACAGGAACAAAAAGCACACGGGTCTAGTGGAGGCTGTGATGTGGAAAATCCTCACAGGGCTGAAGGCTGCCCGTGTGCTGATGCCCTCAGATGTCTGAAAAAGGGTCCAGCATCAAAGGAGAGGTGGCTGCCAGGCAGCTCAAAGCGCTGCTAATCTGTTCCGAGGTGCGAGGTGTGAGCAGCTGCAGGGCCCGCCAGAAGGGAAAATAATCGGGATGCTTAAGGGAAGAGACTGGAATGGCAACTACTTTATCCTGTAACATCTCCCATTAGGAGCTGAAAATTTAAAGACAAGAGGCCAAGCAGTAGTGAGGACTAGGGAAGGGGGAGATTGTTGGTGTTTTATATTCCTTAAGCTTTTCATATTAAACAAATTTACTGCAAAACAAGCGAATCAGTGGAAAAAAGCTGAAAACACAGGATCCATTCTTTAAAAATACACGGATACACATTTACAAGACTCCTTAGTGCATATTTACACAGACTATTTTGGGGTTCTTTTTATAGAATTAAAGCTGCCATAAACCTTCAAAGACTTCAGGGCTGTTTCAACAGCTGAATTACAAAACAGCCCAGTCACAAATTACAAAATAAACTTGATTTAAATAAAGGGGGAAAAAATAAGCCACTTTTGATTCACTTCAATATAGATTTATATAGGAAAGACTGTTCTCTTGACACACTGTCTGTGGTTGTGAAATGGTAAACTTTAGTATTTTAATATTTTAGTATTTTCATGCTTTGACATTTTGGGTCCCAAAGAGAAGCAGCTTGTTAGACCACAACCCTGCTGGGAGGGAAACTGCTCAAAGCCATTTACCCCCCAAAAACCCTACGAGATGATGGTGGTGGAAACCAAACTCTAAAACCAACTTAGCAGAAGATCTTTTTGAAAAGAAATGTATTTTCTTCATAAATACAGTACAATTACATTTTACAATGTCTTTTTACTTCCTAGACATAAAAACACTAACTTTTACAAAAGAGTTCCTATACAAATACATGAAAAGAGACCCCCCCCCATCCCTGTCCCCCTCCCCTGGCACGGAGCAAACCCCTGGGCAGCACAGGGAATTCCTGTGAGCTGTGCCAGCCCCAGGGAGAAGCAGCTCAGCTCTCCAGGGTTTTCCTGCCCTCAGCACTCTGGGTTTGGCTGGGTGTGAAGAGCCTTGGTCCAGCAGAGCCACCACGGGTGTCACCTGTCCCTCTATGCTGTGGGCTCCTGGAGCAGGAGGTGTCCTTGGAAATGGGGCTGGCCTCAAACTCTGCATCCCCAAAAAGCGAAGCAAAGGCGAGGCTCAGCTTTCACAGGGGCAGAACTTCAGCCCCACCACACGTGGTGACCTCAGTGTCCCCCTGCAGATTCCTGGGGAGCAGCTGGCACATCCCCTGGAGTCCTCTGACACTAAAACACTGCTCTAAACCCACCCAGGAGCTGCCAGGTAGGAGCTGTTTAATTTATCAACAACATTGGGCCAGGTGGAACAAAAATCTCTGGATCTCAGGCAGTTCCCCGAGCAGTCAAACCACAAAAGAACTGCCCAAGGGAAGGACTTGGGAGTTTGGCCTTTCTGTAAGCAGTGAAAGGAAAGAGGAAAAATAACTAAACTTCATTTTCTTGTTTTGCTCTACAAAGAAGAATATGTGGCTTTCTTTATAAAAGCTACAATTCTGCTTCTAATACCCGAGTTTAAGAAAAACTCTTAGTCTAAAATTTTGGTTTGCAAAGGTCGTTGCAATCATTGTTAAAAACCACTTTCTACTAGAAATAAGCTCTACAGAAGGCAAAGGAACTAGGTGTGCAGTTTGTCTCCTTAAAGCAGTTTCTGTTTTAAAAAGAAAATAAACATCTGTACAGAGACTGAAGACTACAGTTACACATTTTCCTCAAAGCCAGCAGCTCGTTTACATTCACATCAGGATGGCTCTGAGGAAGCTCCAGGGGAAGAATACATTCCTGATGGCTCCCAGGTTGTCAGCACAGGAAAATGACCTCCAACTTCCACAGCAAAGTTTTGGAGTTCTCGCTTTCTTCGAAAGAAATCAAAATTACAAAATACAGAGAAGAGCCCAACCTAAGCAGAGTAAAACTGCAGCATCTTCCAAAATTACTCCAATGGGCAAGGAACTGCCAAGGCTCCTGCAGTCCTGATGGTTCAGGCTGTCAGAGATGGTGTATTTTATTCACAGAAAGCTATTATGTCCTTTTTGATTTGTAAAAATAAAATGCAGTGGCACTTCACTTGAAAACAGTGAGCTGCAGGGAGGATAAACCAATTTTCACCTGAACAGCCAATACTGATCAGGGAAAATCAGTTTTCCAAAAGAGGTTTTATCCAAATTTTCCCAGACATTTTAGAATTAATGCAATTTAAGTGAGTTGTAACTGCTTATTTAGAGCCCTACAGCCATAAACCTTCTTTCCAGATGCTGAGAAGTATTTGTAAAGATGGAATATAACTTTTCCTGACTCTAAAGGAAAAGCATTCAAACATTTCTCCCTCCCCTCACACAGACACTCAGTGGCATTTGATTTCCCTTGTTGTTCATTTTAAGCCAAACCCACAAAACATAATACAGACACTTATGCTGAAATAGCAAAAAAGATGGACACCTTGAGCTAATGAGAAAAGCTGCATTTTCAACAACTGTGGAGGAGGAAGAGAAATCATCCAGGGTGGGCACTACTTCATAAAGTGGGATGGAATTAAGCCAAGAGAAATAACAGCAAGACATTCTCAGGGATGAGAATGAAGTGGTGGTGGACAGTGTGCCTAGAAAACGGTTCAGAGGGAAGGGGGCTCTGGAGCTGTCTGGAAAGACTTTGTCCCACGGGGCACAGGCAGGCAAAGCCCTGCAGGGCAGCTCTGCAGTGCCTGGAGCTGCCTGAGGGAAGGGGTTGTGCCTGCCCAGTGCATCTCCCACCCCACCCTCTGCCACCTCTGCCTCCTGCAGGACTGGCCTGAAGATCCCTAAGCAGCAGCAAATCTGCTACAAACCATGGGAAGTGTTTTCCTTGGATTTTAAGTGATTATTGTCAGAAGGAAAGCTCAGGGCTGACCTCCAGGCACCACCTGTGCAGAGAGAGGCACCTCCTCTCCCCTCCCACTGTGGAACTCCTGTGATCCCTGTTGGTCTGGTAAGGCCATTTCATTTGAACACCACAGCAGTAGTGTCAAACAGGAATTAAAGACATTCACTAACTCTGTGATAATTAATTGCTGGATTTCCTTATTTCTGGGTTGAAATGATCTGAAATGAAAATTTTGCTACCCTAATGCTGCACAGAAAGCTGAGACTAGTCAGGTTCCCAGTGTGTGACCACTGGCTAGTGAAATATTTTAACATTCAAGTACAAAAAAAGAGTAGTTTTTAACAGGAATTAATAATGAAGTGTTTTAATAAAATGCAAAGACAGTAACAAAAAATACTCATGTACTTCTATTGGTCTTAATATCTCCTTATAGTTTCTGTAACCAAAGCACTGCTGCATCTGTGCTAGTTGCCAAAAATCTGGAAGCAAACCTCATGACTTCAATATGTAACTTTCTTCTGCAATGCCTCTGGGACTTCCTTTAAGCTGCTCTCTCCACTCAGATGAATTCAAGAAGTATTTTGAAAGGAGAGAATCCGCCATGTGAACCTTTGCATGGAGCTTCTCTTTAAAGCTCTACCTCTGAGGCTTTGCTGTGTGAAAAAGAATCCAGCCTCTCCAGGAAGGAGGGACACACAAAGTTGAAGGGCATTTGAAATAGAGAAAAGTCTGCTACAAAGAAAAGATCTCCACAGATGCAGTAGGTTAAGCTGTTAAATCTGAAAAACAACAGGGCTTCCCACTTGAGCTATGGTAAATTTGAAGTAGTTTCACTAAAGCCAATGGAATTACCATGTCAGAAATCTGATCTAACATATCAGGGCTGGGCCTGTAAATTCTCCTTATTAATTTATGTAAAACATGAATGCAATATATTATTTACTATCCACTGTACAAATTATTGAAAAAGTACTTAAGTATAAAAGTATGGCAAATCTTGCAAAAGTAACTAGAAATATGAAATGCAACATTAATCACCGGAGTACTTTGTTTTAATAATGAAATAATTAAAAAAGAAATTTGGGAAGTAAAAAAAAAATGTTACCACACTGAAAATGGAAATCTTTTCAGCCTATGAACATGAAATACCTACTCTGAGCTCTTACACTGAGAGGAAAAAGGAAGTGAAAGGGAAATGTCCCTTGATCACAGCTCAGATCTATAAAAGCTACCCAGAACATCTGTATTTTAAAACCATTAAGTGATGCTCACAACAATGTCCCTGGTTCTGATCATTTTGAGGCCATTAAGATCACCTTACTACATTCAAACTAGACATGTAACCAGCACCTGTGAGAGCACGTACTTCTGCTTAAGAGACTTGAAAAACACTGAAATGAAATATCAGCTGTAGTGCACCTAAGGTCTAGTTTTTTTTCTCCAGATGTTATCAGATCCAGTATTTAAAAAATAAAGGGGGAAACTTTCAAAGAACAAGTGTTATGGGTTTTTTATAATTTAGAACAAATTATAAATTAACCTGTCCAAACTTTTGAGACATAATATACAAGAGCAAACAGCTGAGTATTCTTTTATTACTCAGGTACTACATTTTTTTTTTCCCAATAAAAATGTCTTTTAAAAATTTCTTGCTACTGTTATCCCAGCTCAGATCCTGGTACAGCCTTTCAGATGAGGTATTCTACCATCTCTCCATCTGGGAGGTCCTGCCCCACAGCCTGAACAGGGGCTTTTCTTTCAAGAGTGCTGGAGTGGAAGAGTGGCCCATCTATGTGATGAGGAAAACAAGAAACAGACAATTAAAGGTGTAACTTCAATGAGATCAGAAACATGACATTAACGTTTTAAGTTATCTTGTATTATTGGCCAAAGACAGCTGATTATTTAGTTTTAAATAATTAAATTACTTATTTAGTTTTAAATAATTCAATTCCCACGTATGCATCCAGACAAATAAAGCTATTTTATCAAATTCCCTTTGGGTACCTCCCACTGATACAGAAATCCAGATAAAACTGCAGTGATTGCATTTAAACCAATGTAGGAAGGGTAGATTTTCACCACCAGACCTGTTCTCCCTCAATCCCCATTAAACAGCACAGCATGGGCAGCAGGCAGAGCCCAGCCAAGCATTCTCTGCCATGAAGAACAACAGCATTGTAATGTGTCTGTAAGGAGAAGAGGCAAGGTTGTGTAATCTGCATTGATTTGGCAGAGTGGGCTGGAAAATGAGCAGCTCTTGCCAGCTGGGAGCTCTGTGGGAAGCAAATTCAGCTCCTGGGATGGTCACTGTCAACTGGATCTCCAAGGCTGAGGTTGGTGCTGTGACTGGATGCTACCAGCACAGTTTTACTGTGATAGTTCCCTCTCCTTCTTCTCCCTTCCCCTCTCTGAGTCCCCCTGGCTTTGGGTGCCCACTCAATGCAATGGCCAGTTTGAACAGCCCATTTTCATGTGTTTAAAACCCCACATCCTACTCACAACTTGCTTCAGAGTAGACACTGACCCAGAGACTGCCCAGGGATTTGCATCTCCTGTTCTCAATTCCCAAATCTTGCTGCACCTCCCTGCCCAGTGTGCCCATACTTATGCCGCCACTCCTCAGGCTTATTTTCAATTCCTTCAGAGTGTCTGAGACCACTCAAACACCATCACATTTGTCCCTGAAATCAACCTGTCCTCACAAAAACCAACCCCAGTTTTCCTGGAGGGAGAAAGGGACATCAGGGCTGCCCCAGAGAGGATGAGAGGGTGGCAGGGTCCCCCCTGGGACTGGGGCTGAGTTACCTGTTTGCTCTGTTACCTGTTTTCTCTGCACTGTAGGTCAGGTTGGTGCTGGGGAGTCGTGCTGGGGTGGGAGCTGCAGGGGCAGGAGCAGCTTTGCCCTGCTCACTGCCCCTGTCTGTCTGGGTGCTGCAGTCTCTGCTGCCTGTCTTGGAGTGGGCTGACAGCAAGGGAGTGGAGGGGAGCACAGGAGAGGGGGTGGAGGGGATGGATTCGGAGCGATATTCTGTTCCCAGCAGAACACCTGGGTGGGAAAAGAGAAGGAAATGTCACAGTCACAGAAAACTGACTGCTGTCAGCTCTGCACCACCCTGCAGTGATTGCTCCAGGACCTGGACAGTGCTCCCTCCCTCCAGGGGCAGCACTGGTTTGCCTTTCCACAGCACCTCCACCCCTGGGTGCAGAAGTACCTGAGTGTCCCCATGTTGCTGCTTGCAGTTGGGCACTAACCTGCACACCCTGAAATCACCTGCAACAGGTCCTCATTTACATTTCAGGGGTTTTTACTCTCAGTTTTGGGCATAACTTCTCCTAGGAAAAAAAAAAGTCACCTGGGACTCCATTTCTCAGAACAATGCTGTTGAGCCATTCCAGACAGGAGTCATGTTGGTGCAGGCACAACACTACAGGGTGGAAATCCTGATTAAAATCTCTGCTCCAATTCAAGGAGACTTTACACCTTCAGCCAGCTGTAACACCCAGCTGAAAGCAACTGCTTGGGGACCCTGAAACCTGTATCCCAGACATCCCTCAAGTCAGGTGACAAATTTGGAATAAAGGCTTACATAATTAATGGCAGAGCCTGAGTATCAGAAGTCACTATTTCCCAGAAGTGATTAAAATAAACAGCTATTTCAAACATGTGCCATCCTGCAGCCAGCTTTCCTGCAGGCCAGGCCAGCTGCTCTATGTGCCCAACACATCCTCCTCTGCTGCTGCTGCCTCCCCTCCAAGCAGTGGCTGGTGCATCAGAATTGCCACAGGTATTTGGGAATTACCCAGGCTGCCCTTCCAGCTCTTGTCCTCCCTCTTCTCCTCCAGGATGGGGGTGCTGCTCAGCGTTGAGGAGTGGGACAGCAAGCCTGAGCCAGCGTTGGAGATGGACATGAGGGACTTGGCAGGTCTCATGGAGGAGAGCTGCTCCGTCTTGCCGGGCTCCTTGCGGGAGCGCTGCTGCAGCACTTTGATCATGGCATCCTTCTCAATGATCTGAGCATGCAGGGTCTTAATCCTTTGGGGGAAGGAAAAAGGACATTTAAGTGTCTCCCATCTCATTGTCCCCCCTAAGGGCTCCCTTAGGCACTTGGAAAGGTGGAGGGAGGATGCCAGGAGACTGTCCTGGGCACTGGCTGCTCTCTGGCCCACAGAGCAGATCATGTGAGAGACTGATACACCCACCCACCTCTGGCTACTGGAAACTGATCTAAACCATGGAAGGAGCTCTGAGACAAACCTGAGAGTTATGGGCAGGACATGAGACCAACAGAAAGAATTAACACACTTTGGGGAGTCTGCATTGGGTCTAACCCCAGGGAAAACCATCTCTGTGAGCCTGCTAAGGGGTGGCTGGAGCCTGGGGTCTGAAGAGGATGCCTTGAAGAGAGAAGAGGAAGAAGCTAGATGCAAAAAATCTAAGACAAGACTTTTTTGCATTAGCCCTCAGTATCAAGACAGGTTTTGGATTGCTATGTTTATACTTCCTTGGCCAAATGAGCGTCTGGCATTTGACATCACTGCTGCTGGTGAAGACACAAGAATTTCTGGTTCTGAGGCACCTACCCAGGCAGTTAATTTCAAATCCCTGTCCCAAAGAAACCAGATAAGACCTAAGTGCACTTTACCTTCCTTCCATGTCAAGACATCTCCTGTTGGCCAGCAGGATCTCCTCCTCCTCCTTCTGGATGCGAGCTTCCAGTGAGGTGTCGTAGCTGGGGTTGGGCGAGTGGCTGATCACCGTGGTGTCCCTGGAACAAGCAGGACAGCAGATGAAGGACCTGCTAAGTTTGCTGCTTTCCCCCCCAGCAGCACAAAAGTACCACTCAAATGGAACAAATAAGAATATCCACTATTGTTTTTAGTTTAAGCTGGCTCAGTGTCTTCCAAAAATCCAACTCCTGTCTTCATTTTTCATAGTGAAGACAGATTACAAAAACATGCAGATCATTACAACAACCTCCTGTGCCTCACCTAAACTGAGTCACTGCACTACTCTAAACTGATCAATGAGGCAAATCCAAGGGCACAAGGAGGGAAAAGGGACACCAGGCACTTTACTTCAACTTCACATAAAAAGCTTTTTCCCTTCCCCTTCCAACAGTACCATACAGGGGATGTGAATATCAAAGGGAACGAGGCATGAAAGTTTCTTCAGCGATCCTAAGCAGCTTGGCCAAAAATTTTTGATTCCATATAAGGACTAATGTTCACACTGTGATAGTTGGTCAGTCCACTAACCAAATAATGAGTATTTCATTCTTGTGAAATGAAATTCTTCCACTTGTGAATGTGGAAGGGCATGAGAAGATCATTCACCAAAGAAACCCAACCTGACCCAGCTCCTGCCTGGGCTCTAAAGCATCTTTCCTCAGCTTCCCAAGGGATGCCAGTTTCCACTGTTAAAGAAAAGGGAAAGACATCTGGACAGTGTAGAAGAGGTTGGCACTGGAATTAGTGGAATCTAAATGGAAATGGAAAAGCAGAGGCTCTTTCCTGACTGGACAACATTCTTGTTCATTTAATGAAACCTGAGCAGGCCTAGCACATCCCCTCCCACTCCATGATAAACAATAGACCAGGCCCCAAGTTATCAGCCCACGCTGAAAATATAACATGGCCTCTAAGCACAAGGAGCAGAGGAGCCTTTAGGGAATCTCTGGGGAGCTGGAAAACAGTGCACAAGAGGCATCAATACCCTAAAATAACAGCTTCCTTCTGGAGTAAGATAAGATAAGTCTTTAAATGCTAACACAGCGGATCTGCAGCTTCACCCCTGTAATTCCAGTGTGATCTTACAAGCTGGGAAGCCAGTTGTGATAACATCCCTATCTGGATTTGGCTCATGAAACAATCTACACTAAAATCTGCTGTCCAGAACATAAACTAGTGAGCAATGAAATTACAAGCAAGCAAGGCCTAATGCTCAGGAGTTTCACTCCAGTAACAGCTCTTGTTTACCAACCAGCTGAGGCACTTGGGCCTATTTACAGCCAGAAGTGTTTCTGTACAGTTGTCTTGGAATGGGAGCCTGTTACCAAATTTCAGACACCCTTCCCACCCCCACAAGCAGTGCTTTCCATACACAGGAGAATGTTTTGAGCAGAATTTCCTAGTAGATGCTTCTGGTTAGTAACCAGACAATACCACAAAGTAATTTGCAAAAACATTCTGGAGAACAAGGAAGCCATTCAGGGTGAATGATGTGAATCACCAAGCTCACCCCATCTCACATGACTTCAGCAAGGACTGATTCCTGTTTTAAAAATAAAAACTCCCCAAACCTCTTCTCCTTTGAATCAACAGCTTCTAGGAATGTCTCAGAACAATTCTATTCTGGAAAATGGATCTTGCATGTGGAGGAATCTTCCCCTGGAAAAACATTTCTAATTGCTGGCAATTGCACAGCTCCCAGGAAGAGCAGCCAAGCTCCACCTGCTTGCAGAATTCTGAGGAGCTGTTCAGACCACAGGGTGAGCAGTCACAGGAGGATGGCATGACAACATTCCTGGGTGGGAAATATGACATTCAACTGGAAAAAGAAAATAATCCCAGTACTGTGGAAAGTCCCATTTACCTCTGAGCAGCCACGGTCGCAGCTGCATCCAAAGCAAACTGTCTCATCACACTTTCCTCCAGATATTTCTGTTCCCACTTGGTCATGTCAGCTTCCAGAGCAAGGATCCTCTCTTCCTTCTCCCTCAGGAGCTCCATGAGTGCCGTGGCGTTGTACTCAGAGACGTTGGCAGCCTGAGATGTGCCCTGGCGCTGATTCCCAGGAGGAAAAAACCAAACCAAACAAAAATAGAAACCTCAGGATGCAGCTGTAAGGCTCAGGGTTGGTTGCTCTGCTTTTTGTCACTGGTTTGACATAAGAACCCCCCAGAGAGAAATGCAGTGGCTTTATGCTGTGCTGGGCAGGCCAACAAGAAAATACCTGAGGTGGAAAATATTCCTCCCAAGGTCTTTTTTTCCATGTGCAAAGCCCCAAATATACATCCCAGAGCTGGACTGTGCTGCACAGGTGTGATGTGCACAGCCCTTCCATCATGCCTGATGTAATAGACTGACTCCCAAGTGTTAGCAAGGCACTGACTAGTATCATCCCTTCAAAAAAATACAGCCAAAATATTTTTAAAGGATTTGATTACTAAATTAACATTATCAGTGTATAGCTGGGGACTGAAATAATTCATTTCTATGGCAAGATTTGGAAGGCAGTGTTCCCTTTCAAAGTAAGGAAGCGTGGAGATTTGCTCAGATAATAGTTCAGTGAATAAAAATTGCAGTTTTATATGGAAGTCTCATGTGGGATTAGCAAGACATTTGACTCCATAATAAAATAATGGTTTAAAGGAGTAGAAATTGGGCAGAGTAAGTATTTTATGCTGAGCTCAGAATTTTTAACCATGACAGGAAAACAACCTTTTGTGTTGACTCAGGCTCAATGTAAAAAAGTTGTGGGGTTTAGAGTACCTGATCTTCCAAAAGTGTAACAGGAAAGTTCATCAAATTACTGTAACTCCTATTAAAACCAGTGCAAAACCCCAATATTTAAATATCTATTCCTAAACAGAGATGGAAGTTAGGGGATAAAAGTAACCTGAAATGAAATATGATTTAGAACAGAGGCCTGCATCCTATTTCCAGTAAAATTCAGACACCTGACAGTTCATCTGTATTTAACATGGGCTGAAGTAAATGCAATTCTTAACACACTAGCACAACCTACTTCTCATTCATTCTTTTCACTAGAAAAGACTCATAATAATATTGCAATACAGTCTCTGTAAAACTCCCATCTACTTCCATTAACTGCATTTATAGAATTGGCTTTGTTAGTTTAGTCTTGTGTGCTTTTTTAAATTCAAAAGGTTTTTGAAGGGACTCTTTTCAGGCCAGCTGTTAATGAGTTTTATATAAAATCCCTGAACGAATTTTATATAAAATAATGAAATTTATACTAAAAACTGTGAAGATTTAAAAAATCATTTCAAATAATATAACCATGGTATTTAAAGGTTAAGCACCATGTAGCTAGGAGGTTATTTCTGCATCTTGTCACAGGTTGGATCCCCTACTGCTCCTTATCTAAACTCTCCGGTTGAAACAGAATTAAATCAGGTAAAACCAACACAACAACCAGGAAATCCACAAATTTAACTAGCAAGAAAGAAGGTTTTTAACACCACAAGATTTAAAAAAACCCCAGTGCCTTTCTCTTGTGTGCTGGGGGAGCCCAGCAGGGCAGGGTACCTGCTGCATGCGGAGAGATTCCAGCTCCCTCTCCAGCCGGGTGCGCAGGCGATGCTCCAGCTGCTCCCTCTTCTCACACGCTGCCTGCAGCTGCACCAGGGCCTGCTGCATCTTCTCCACCTTCTCCACATACACCTGCTTCTTCTTCAGCTGCAACAAAGCAAGTAAAGGCAACAGAAATGGTGAGAAACAGCCAGTGAACTTGGGGTTTTGCCAGCAGCCAGGAAGGTGATGGCCAGGGGATTTTCAGTACCTGATAGGAGCCCACAGGGAAGATGGAGAGAGATTATTTACAGGGGTCTGGAGAGACAGGGAAAGGGGGAATGGCTTCCCACTGCCAGAGGGCAGGGATAGAGGGGGTATTGGGAGGAATTCTCCCCTGTGAGGGTGGGCAGGCCCTGGCACAGGTGCCCAGAGCAGCTGTGGCTGCCCCTGGATCCCTGCAGTGCCCAAGGTCAGGTTGGACATTGGGCTTGGAGCAGCCTGGGACAGTGGGAGGTGTCCCTATGGCAGAGGGTTGGAATTGGATGATCTTAAAGGTCCCTTCCAGCCTAAAGCATTCCATGATCCATGACTGCTGTCAGTGGGCCCTAGCCCCTGCTCTGGAGTGGACACTGAGGATGTCAGAGCTCTGTCCCAGCCCTGCTTTCCTGCTGGGTGTATTTGTCCTTTCTGTCCTCAGTGACCCCATGGTAACGATGGGGAAACAGAGGAAATTATCTGTGGCAAATGTCTGAGAGCAGCAAGGGACTAGAAAGGGCACCAGGGACTGAAACAGTGTTTGAGTGACTTGACACAGGTTTCCAAGGTAACTGCAGCAGTGTTTAGAGCTGGTCCCCAAGTTGGGAACACTCTCAGTGCAATATTGAAAATTGCTGGCAGTTTTTTTACAAGATTAAGCAGAAAGTGAATCAGAATTTGTAGCATCATATTGCAGTCTGGTCACAATAAAATAACAGGATCAAAGCACACAGCAGCCATGGCCCAGGCTCTCCCCATGTCAGGTTTTTATCCAGGTTTATTCCAGCAGTCTGGACATTCTTCCTGGCCTGAGAAATCCTGCTCTGCTCCTGCCACTGCCCTTCCATCCTCCTCCACTATTCATCCTGCAAACCAAGCTGCCACCCTGCCTCACAAGAAGCAACAAAAAGAGACCCCCAGTAACTGTGCACAGTTCAGGCAGAATAAAAACAAACCAAAATATGACTTGAAAAAAAAAAGAATAAAACATATCCAGGGCCCAGCTCTACTCAAATATAGGGAATACTGCACACCTGTGGGCATTATTTTCTGTTTAGGAAAAGAATAACAATTGCAATTAGCTGGCCCTGTGCAGCAAATCTGGGGCAGTGCTTTTGTAGCTCTGATTGTCATACACCCTGAAATACAAAAATAGCAGGAAGAAGGCAACTTTTCCCAACAGTCAGAGCCAAAGAGGCACCACAATGCAAAACACAGCCTCCCTTATGTGAGTTCAAAGAGCTGCTCTACAGCTTCATGGAAGAAAAGTCCACTGAGGGATATTAAAGACAAAAGACACCACTTTTGGCTCAGGAAGTCCTTCTTGGAAGCAGAAAGTATTCTGGGAAAGTATCAGTGCTGCTTGGCCCCATTCTGACAGTGCTCCCTAGGAATGTGCTCTCAGCCTCAGCAGACACAGGAGACTTTGATCTGAACAACACCAGCTGTTCTTACATCACACCTTTGTTCCAAAAAGCTCTTATCATGTGTTTCTTTAAAAAATTTTCCTTTTTCTCACTCCTGTTCCTTCAGGCAATGCAAAGAGCAGAGACAGAAAAATCTCCCAACACTATTAATCCCAGACATAGTATCCTTTTCTTCTCTCCACAAAGTCAGCAGGCATCTAATCTCACAGTGTGAATGCTGCTGCCTTAGAGGATTTTTCCCAAACAAGAATTTTATAATAAAATTTACAATAAACAGTGAGCAATCCAGCCAAAGGGCTTCCCACCAGTGCATGTACAGTAGAAAGGTATTTTTATAATTTGATTGCTCAAGATTCCAAGCTTGTTTGGAATGGGAGGGATGAGAACATTTTAATGTAACTTAATAGTCCACTGTTCTGCAGAAAATCAATAAATATGTTATACTCAATAAATCTTTTTATTCCAGATCATAGCATTTGATAACACCAATTTAAGGTCTGTCAGACTCCACTAAAGTGTGGATTAATGCACCAGTTTTAAACTTAGATTAACAGCAGCTCAAAGCAGCCAAAAGTGATAAATAGAGGGTCAGCAGCAGAACCCAGAAATGGAGAACACTCTTGGGTTCTGACCTGGACAAGAGTGAGGAACAGCTTGATAAACTCACTAGCAGTGAAATACCAAGCATCAAACTGAAAAACAATCCTTCAAAACCAGCTGTCCTCCCTCTCTCTTCTTTATAAAAGAAGTTAAGGATGAGGTGATGGACATTTGGCCTTATTACCTACTACAAAGAATTTAAATTTCTGAGCAGTTTTATAACACACAGGCAAACTCCTGCAAAAGCAGCCACAACATTTTACAGTTTCACAATTAACAAACCTGAGTATGCATATGCATGGATTAACGTTCTGGCCTGCATTCAAAGAATACCAAGGACCCAGCCAAAAAGCAGAATTAGGACACAGAAATTCCACTGAAACATTCACTTTGAACGTGCTCCCATCAGCCAAACCTGCAGGTGAAAAGTTGCAACACAAGCTGTTGCCCAAGCTCCCAGCACTGCCTGCACATGCCTGACTTGGGCACCAGAGCCAATGTACAGGCACAGCTTGTTCAGTGGCTTTGCAGAAAGAAAACAGCTTTTTTCTCCCTTCACAAGATGCATCTTCCAGCATCAGGAAGAATTAGGAATGTTGGAAGATTTAGGGCTGGTGTGTGTTTCCTTTTCAACAGCTTAGAACTGGAATTAATTCACAAATGCCTCAGATAATTTTTAGGTTTTTAGAACCCAGTTGTTCAGTAAGCTTTAAAGGCATGGGATGTGCTCCAGACAACTCAACTTCCCTAATGTCTTTTGTCAGAATTATCCTTTTTCTATAAGATTATCTCATTTCATGCACTTGCTGCCCTCAGTTAAGTCACTGCATATCCTGGCACTCTCATTCATTTCCAGCTCTGCCACTCTGGTGCTGCAAGTATTGTGAGAATATTTTTGTGAGAAATACATTTGTGAGAAAATGGTTTTCATCTGTGAACCATTATTCTCCAGAAGTCATAGAAGAGAAACCTAAATTTAAACATTTTTTTTTGGTTTTCATCTCTCTGACTGGATGTGAACTCTCAATGTAAAGAGGATCAGGAATGATTCTTCCAGCCACAGAAGGATTTCATTACCAGAAATCGAGAGTATGATCTTGTTTTCCTAAGACAGGAATTGGAAACAATTTCCTGAGTATTGCCAGGGTGCTGAAGACATAACTAAGATGGGAAGAAGGAAAAAAGGCAGCATGCTGAGGCTTGTTCTTGGTCATCTGCCATGGATTCCCCACCCTCTCTCTCCCAGCAAAGAACCAAAATGGGCTGCTCAGTGCCAAGGGCCACAGCATCCAGGGCAGGGATGGCATCAAAGGACACAGGAATTCTCTCCTCTGCATCAGGCCTTGCAGTGAACACGTGCTCTAGATAAGAGTTCATTCCTGAAGCTTTACAAGGATGCAGTCACACCCTTTGGGATGTAATTTTAAATAAATTTGACAAGATAGTAATTTTCCTTTTGATGGTACAGCATTTAACTAAGAAGCAAGCTCATGTTCACATAATGTATCGTAACTGCTTTGCCTCCAAGGGTGCTCTGAAAATGCAGAGCATTTTGCTAATGAGAACATCTTTATTTTAACACCTATTTATGATGTAAGATCTCAAATAACCTCAGTGCATGTCTGGAAGCACAGCAGGATGACTGTGTCCATTCCCAGCATTTCCTACAGCACAATTTTAATAATGTCCTTATCACCTCCAGGTCAATCCCTGACTGCTTTGGAAAATGTCCTAACCAAGCATCAGAGGTCAGGCTATCATTTTACCAACAAAAATTTCTAACTAAACCAACATAAACAGGAGCAGTCACTCTCCAGTTGCCATTTACTACAAAGTTTATGTAAATTCTGCAGCAGGACTGAGGACAAGAAAAATAAAGATGACCATGACTGGCCTGGGCTCTGCAGAAATCCAGTGCACAAAACAATGCAGGGAATATCCCTGAAAGATTCCCTGGCTGCCTGATCAAGTATTTCCAGCTTCACTTCATTTCCCCTCTCCCTTGGCATGTACTTGCATGGTCTAAAATCAATGGCCAAAGACAAAGTTTTTCTCTCAGATATTTGATTATTACTAAAACTGCCCAGCAGAAAGGGAATTACCAACATTCTAAAAGCCAAACAAATCCTGTTCCTTGTTTATTTAGGCTTTGACAAACCATGCAGTGCCTTTCAGGGATGCCAGGTCCTTGCAGGAGGAAGGCTCTGAGGAGGGCACGGAGGTTTCATGGAAAGGGAGCAGGGGCACACAGGAATGAGGAATTTTCAGTCAAGGCACAGAGGAGGCTGTAACATCCTCCAACTGGAGCTGCCTGTGCAGGACAAACACAGCCCTGGACACAGCAGGTGAGGGGGAAGGATCTTCTTTTGGGAAAGAGATTCATTGCTTCCAGATGAGTTACTCAGCAAAGATTTTTTTTTTTTCCTAGGGAAGGAGAGAAGACTTCCTGCAATGATTCAGAACTCTCCCAGGCATTTTGTCAAACCCAGCCATTACCTCTTCATCTTGGACAGCTCCTATTTCAGCAAATTGGTAACACTCATCAGCATCTGCTTGTCTCCCACCCACTATTTCTGATGTCTTCAAAGTCCTTTGTTTAATATATTCAGGGTGTTTTCATAACATTCTGGGTTTATCCTTAAAGCTGAATCCATTCAGATGCAGCTGAAAACGTGTTTCCCCACAAGAATTTGCCTGCTATGGCAGAAATGTAGTCAAAAAAAAAAAAAAAGCCAGCAAGCATGTTTAAATCACCTCACCCTCTTGCAGTTGGAATATATTCCTCTAGGATGCCTTTGAACCCTCAGTTTGTTTGAATTCAGGCCCAACAAGGCGCCAGTGGCCTCAGCAAGAATTCCTGCTGAAACAATTTGGTAACACTATCCCCGTGCTAGGGAACTGTGTTTGTGGCATGGGGATGTCACAATGCCCTCACCCCCTTTGTTTGTGTTAAAATAAAGTTCTAAACTCTCAAAGCCACCTCTGGAAAATCACTAACAGGCAGAAGATGTGAGACAGTGACATGGCAATAAAAAGGCAGCGCTGTCACAAGAATGCAGCTCATTAGAGGGAACCAGATACAGGGAGAACAGGGAGGTTTCTCTCCTCTGCACCCAATCCATCCAGGAGTGACAAGCCACCCAAAAAGTGTCCCTTTTAGAAGCAACTCCCTCCTGAAAGGAGTATTAGGCAGCTCTCTATGTGAAACAAAGCTGTGGAGACCAGGAATATCTTTTTATAGACCCAGGGAAGTGACTGGAAAAAACTAGACCAGGCATCAAGCAGACAGCTCTCCTTTGGGTCTCCTTCATCCAAGCCAGAGCTCTGTTCTGAAACTATCACAGCATAAAAAGTACAATAGATGTCATTGGGAAATGTATTTCTGTATTTCCCCCCCACACACAGAACCCTCAGTGTTATCAGAAATAGAGCATTTTTTTTCTCTCCACAACAGCACAGTGAGAAATGAACGCTGTATCTCAGCTGGTATCTGCTTCAAGTGGAAATCTGATGGCTGACAGATCTTAGAACTTCTAAACACAATTATAGAAAATATTTCATTCAAACTTATCTCCTTCCTTATCTCCCAGTTTCTACCCATTGGAGAGGCCATCTTCTCCTCTCCCCACTGCAAGGTGTGTGTGTGAGGATGAAAAAGAGAAGATATTTTTATCTTCCTTGTGGTTGTCACTATTCTTCAAAGCTGTCTCCTTGAGGCACTTGGTAAAAAAGTGATTTGTAAAGCAGTGGAGTAAAGGAATAAAGTCATACTACTATAAAAAAACCCACAAACTTTTCTTAACTTGAAGTGTGGTCTTGCATGGTATAAATTAAATAGGGTAAGCAGAAATGACCAAGTTTGAGGAAGAAAAAAGTAAAACCAGTAGCACTTGTAGCCTCTGCACTCAGCAGTTGTGGTTAGATAAAGTATTTGGCACCAAACTCCCTCCTGCAACATTCCAAGTCTGGTGAGGACTGGCAGCAAGTCAGCATTTACTCAGTGTCAGGTGGGTCAGGATGGTCCTTCCTGCAAAGCCAGCAGCTCTGGCCCTGGCCCAGAGCTAAGCCCAGTTTAACTGCTCCATCATCTGCTCCAGGCTCTCGAGGTGTGTGAGCAGATGGGGTTAAACCCTGTGTGACCACAGCCACAGCCCTGCTGCCATCCCCTCACAGCAATCCATGCTCCAAAATGAGAATTTTTCCTTGCTTTAGCTCCAAATATTATCATCACTAACTGTTTCTGACTGTGATATACATATTTAAGCCAACGTACGTTTTACCTCAAATATGTTCAATTTATGTCAAATGCGTTACATGTAATGAAAATAATTTGAAGTTTTGATTTCAGAAACCACAGACCAAGCCTTCACTAGAAGCAATTTTAGTAAGCTGCTGATTTATGCAAAACTGTGGAACATTTACTAAAGGGAAGAACAAAAATAGAGAAGTGAAAATAGGGGTTAATAACTGTGTATCTTTATGGAGAGTAGAGAAGTAGTAAAGTTTAAATATTATATATAAAACATATACATACTTAGCAATTCTGTTCATAGACACATTTAAGTCTGCTTTAAATATTTATGATCACTCACCCTATTTTGCACTTTGCAGAAATAAACCCCACACTATCAAAAACTTTAATGGCAGCTCGTTCTAAATTTGAAGAGCCATTTCACCCCTGCTAACAGGGGAAGCATTCTGTGAATGTCTCCTTTTGCATCCAACTGCTTCACACTGTACTTCAGCATCTCCAAGATCATTCCTTTCTCTATCACATTTAGTATTCCTTTATCTCTCCTTTCACTCCAATTTGGATGCTAAAATCCAGTATATATAAAAACCCTCAGAGCTCCACAGGTGTAGACAAGTGTCTACATTTTACAGATGGGTGGTTTTCTCCAGACTGGCAATTCAAGCCAAGGGTTTTGAAAAGAATCTAAAGCTCCAATTCCAATGCAACATTAAATTCAGTTACAGTCATATATGGCTTATAGCTCTCCCTAAATGGAAATATTCTTTTTATGAAGGATCTGGTGTATACAAGGCAATGCTACTCTTCTTAACAGGAAATCAAAATGGAAAGGATAAAAAGAAAACCTGGAAACTGACATTCCAGGAGACAACCCCTGAAATATGTATCCCCCCTCCAGGCCCTGAGCCAGAGTAGCTGCCAAATCTGAGCCCAAGAAACTCCACCTTCTACTGCAGGACCAGTTTGGAAATTTCTGACACTTCCAGGGACTGGTCAATCAGATTAACCTGGCCAGAATAAAGAAATAACCCACAATTTGTTCCTATCTCTTGGCCATTGAATGCCACTAACTCAGAATGGTGTTCCCAGCCCCTTCCAAAGGTGCCCTGAGCTCTGAGCAGTTCCTTGGCCTCCTTTCAGAGTCACCAAACAGCCTGGGGATTGGAGAACTTCCCAACACTAATGAGGCAACAAATGCCTTATAATCCTAAGTATTTCATTAAAAAGTGATTTGGGAAACCTGCAAAAGTGACCCTTTACCATTTGTTTCCCCTTATTCCCTCTCACCTCTAGGAAAAAGCAGAGTTAATTCCTGCTCCCTCACTGAGATGCTTCCATATTTATCTACAGCAGGAAGGGTGGCACTTCCTGCACACCCTGGGATTCCAGCAAAGGTTGCATGCATGTGACCACAAGCCCTCATGCAGATCATTTCACTCTGCATCAGCCTGTGTGTGTTTTTTTAAGTTATCATGCAATTTAGCCCAGAGTGACTTAGCTATTTCACTGTTCTACCTAGGCAGAAATACTTTGCCACAGCACTGAACACAATTCTTCCAGTAAAACAAGAGCAGTCTTTTGAAAATAAAACATGCAGTTATTATTACCCCTTAAGGCTTCAGCTTTACTGTGAGGGAGCCAAAATTAGTGCCTACACAGAGGTTCAACCCAGCCAAGTGCTGTGTGTGCTGATCAGAGCACCTCATCCACACGGACTCCAAGCATTTTCCAGGGAAACCACAAGGATGTCCCATGTACTTGGAGTCAGTGACACAGACTTTTAAATAAGGTGCTGAAATTTGAATGAAAACCAAAGAGCTCCAATACGTTGTAGAATCAATGACAGAATAGCTTGAGAGCCAAAGAGAGCCATGTCACATGTAAATTACCCTAGAACCTAATGCTCCCTGTCCCAAGTGAGTGCAGGTCAGCCATGCCAGGCTAAAAGAGGTGAGGACAGCAGGTAAAGCCACAAGAACATCCTGAATGAGCAGAGCAGGTCCAGGGGAGATCCAGAGGGACTGAGGGAAGGCTTCCATGAAAAGATTAAAGGAAGGGCAAAAAATAAGGACAGGGAGAGACACATGAAGGTTCAGGGGAGGGCTATTGAGGCAAATCCAGAGCTCAGAGAAGAGCAGGCTCAAACTCAGAAATGAGCTGCACCTGGGAGAGGAGGATATTCACTTACTATTGGATCATTCCTCCACTGTTGGCACAATGGGATTCTGAAGGGACAGAGAACTAAAAGCAGACAAGGGGAGGGTTTGAGGAATGTCTCTGAAGGCAGCAAAATCCAGGTGGACATAGGCACAGTGCCCAGCTGAGGGTGATGCTGAGTGCTGGCAGCCAGGGAGATGGCAGGGCTGGAGAACAAATCTGCAGTGAGGAAGTGTGCTTGGCCAGGAGATTTCCTCCTGAGACTCTCCATGGAGGAAGAGTAGGAGTAAAGGAAGCAGAGGCTGGAGTGGGAAATGGGGCCTTTGAGAGGAGAGCAGAAGGCAGGAGGGAAGGATGGAAGGGCACAAAGGTGAGAGCCAGGAGTGGCAGGGACAAGGCTACAAAAGAAACTGCTGTGAAAGCTGCCCAGCTAAGCAGCTCAAATGCATTATCCTCTCTTGGGAGGAAAGGGAGAGAAAACAACTAAGGTCATGCCCAGCTTGTTACAAATGCTGGGCACATAGGGTGAGCTGCACTGTCCCCACAAGAGGACAAACTACATTCATCTGATATTACTTGAAAGTCCATCCAGATCTGAATTTCTGCCAAGTTCAGCAGGTTTCCAGGGCTGAGATTCCACTTCCAGACCACTTTTGCAAGTTGAAACAAAAAGAAAATAAAATATGGCTGCTTAGACTAAAGCATTTCCAAGGAAATAGAGATTTGTGCCTCATCTGTTTAGCTAGTCAACACAAAGCTAAGCCGATAGAAACAGCTTTGAAGAAAGCAGATTTCCTTACAACTTCCACAAGACAAACTCATTCCCACAGCCACTTTTGCTGGAGCACAAGCTACCCTGACTCCTCTGTCTCAGCATCCTTACCTCCTCCTCCAGTTTCACCACCTTGGCCTGAGCGTTGTTCAAGGCCTGGTCTCGGATCTCGATGTGTCTCCGCTGGTCCTCGTTGGTGGAGCGGGCAGCAGCCAGCTCTATTTCCAGTTTCTCTTTTTCCCTCTGTGTTTCCTTGTCTATGGATAAAAAAGTGATAGTTATCAATGCACAGCACTTGTCTCTGCCCAGTTTTCAGGAGTCTTTCACTTCAGAGGTGAAGGGAAGATTGCAGTGGGGCTTCTCAGAAGGAGAATGCAAATCTAGGTCTAAGAGGGAAAATAAAAGGGCATGGCTTTCAAGGAAGAGAAGGACCTGCAATCCTGAAAAACAAGTATGGTACCTTCCAGCAACAGTGTGCCACAAAGATAGTGAGAAGGAATAGAAGGTGCATCACTCAGTACAGTTACTCAGGTAATTTGCTGTGATTATGCAGATGGTTAGTGAAACTTGGCACCTCTTCACCTCTGAGCTTTCAGCAGTGGAAAACAAACTGAGTAATTTTAATATCTCAGACTGGGGAGAGAGATAGAAGACTCATGTTCCTGAAAAACTTGTGTTCCTTTTTTCCACACTGACCCCCCAAACTGGAAGGTGGTTCTGCCCCCGCTCAGAGGAACCCCCAGCAATATCTTCAGAGGAGTCAAAAAACAAATCAGCAGTAAGAACTCCTCAGTCTTCCTCTACTGCCTGTAAAAATGACCCCCCTGGGCCAGAAGGGAGGCACATACATCTGTCCTGTCCCTTCTCAGAGCAGACCTGCCACCCCAAACACAGCAGCTCATCCTTTGCTGCTGCTCTCCAGGAAGAGCTGGACACTGCTGGAGCAGCAATGCTGAGTGTTGCAGGAACTGGGCACTGCCTTCATAAGAAAATAGATAGGATAAAAATAATTGGAGACCAGAGAAATTATCACACAGGGGTGTAAGGCAAAGCCACAACACAGAGCTGATGTCCTCTGTGTATGTTGCCATTCCCAGCTCAAGCCAACCAGCTCCAAAGATAACATTAACCCACTTGCTGGATACACAACCACAGAATACTCCCTGGAGTGATCTACACCCAGCACTGATGACACCAGAGAAACTGCATTCCAGAAACCAATATCCCACGACAAAGGAATGAGGACAAGGAGTGGAAGGCTTGAAAAACAGGAATGAGGTGCTGGGTGTTAGGACAGACTGCATATGGAGTACTCAGGCCCGTTTGTGCAAGCATGTGCATAACTATATTTACAGGACCACAATTACTCCCTTTCTTCTGCCAGCAAAGAGCCAGGAGCAAAGCTTTAGCAACACAGAGTAGCTAAAGATTCCCTTCTGCCAGAGAATCAACACAGCCCACACACAGGTTGCAAAACAAACCTGTCCACCAACAGCACTCAGAGCACTGCAGAGCAAATCCTGAGTGCAGCTCAGAGCCAGCTCAGGACATAAGGACAAATGTCATCACCTGCTTTTTTTTTTTTGCCCATCTTTCCTCAGCATTTCTCCTCCACCCAGGAAGGAGCTGCTGCCAGTGTGAGCACATTAAACTGTACTGCAAAGACTGAGCTGCATTGAGACAGGGTGGCATTATGCCAGCAGGTATCAGTCAGTGCTACCAGGCTGTTTGTTAATCTGGCAATGCTTGCAGAAAGGTTTTTGGAGGTTTTGTTGCAGGCTTTTCTCCAAATGAGAACTGCTTTACTTTACAAGTGCCTGCAGCACCCCTAGAAATGCTGGGACCAGATGAAATACAGCACTGAGGCTTCCATGTTCATCCAAAAGGAGAGACCCCATAGACCTCCCCACCTTTCTGGGTGACCTGTGAACCTCAGTGTCCACCCAGCAGAAGGAGAGACTAAACTCCCAGACTTCCCAGTACCACCAGGAGTTTGGAATTCACTCCCTGACAGCCATTTGCTTGCAAGGCAAACCACAAGGAATAAGCTGAAGATGACACAAGAGAGGGACACCAGAATCTGTCAGGGTAACTGCAGTGTCTATTACACCACAGAAAAACTCTGTTTTGCAATTTTATTGCACTACCTTTTTATGTAACAATTGGAGAAAAGTGAGCATTGTCAGAAGGGTGGAGCACGCTGTGGGATGAGAGAAAAGTTGGCCTGGCGCCGTCAGCCTCGAGACATTTCAGAACAAAGGAAAAGCAGCATTTCACACCCATCATTTTGGTTTGCCTTGTGATAAATCCACTGCTGTGGACAGAATTCCTGACCCTCACCCAGCCCAGCAGACTGCAGGAGTGTTCAACCCCTTTATTTTTGCTGAACAGGATAGGGCAGTGGCAAATTAAAGACGAAGGGGATAGGAAACCTACCAGGCTCCTCTGCTACTGGCCTTAACTCATGCCAGGACTCCTGTCAGCCTGGGAAGGTTTAATTTCAAAGCTTTCAAGGAATAAAATAGGTGGATAAAGTATGTAAATAATGGACTAAACACTAATTTTACAGTTTAACTGCAAACTACCTCTGCTCCAAAATCTCTAATAACTCCCATCAGATGGGCTTTACATACTGACAGAAAAGGAATTCTAGAATCCCTCCTCCTTTCTCCACTGCCAGTTTTGGACTGCCACTGCCCTGATTTCTGTGCTGGTAATTAACCTGCTGCTCTGTCCTCCTTCCCAGGGTGACTGGAGCTTTCCACTGACCCACAAAGGCTGTGGAACTCACTTTGTGCAAAGAGCTGGGAGATGGTTTTCCGATTGTCTTCAGAGCCCTCAAACTCCTTCTCTGCCAGCTGCTTGTTGGCTGTCTCCATGCGTTCTGCAAAAAAATATTCCATAAAAGCAAACTAAATAATTAAAAACTTTCAAGCATTAAGTTACATCTGCTCAGGGCATTCCTGATGTTGGGGGAATGGATCTCCTAATTCCACAGCCTATCAGAAGGTGATACTCACTCACTTCTGAAATGTTTCTAATTATGTCCTTAAGGAAATACACTCAATGAGACAAAACAGGTTAAAGTTCCAAAGAAATTATTTTAAACATTTATAACACAGAAGTTTATTTTTTCAGTTTATACCTTTATTTTTTCCACACAAATAAATCCCACCATGCAGTGAAAAGATCTCTCATAATTCTCCACTAAATCTTAACAGGAGATTAAATCTCTGACTTGAGGGAATAGTGTAAAAACCTAAAAACAGCTTAACAGCTCTGCTGCTTCAAGCTGCTAGAAATTTGTACCATCCTCTGAAAATTAGAATGAAATGTTCATGCTGTGTTTTATTATGAATAAGATTATTTAATGCAGGCCTTTGTGTACAGTACTGGGAAATGTATGGCTTTACTTCCTGGATGCAAAACTATTTCTGGGAGTCTTAGTAAAAGACATGAGGCAGTGAGAGCATGCAGGACTATCAGAAGGCTTTCTTAAAAAAACTAAACTTACAGTTTAAAAAACTCTTTGTGCACCTTCAAAAATCTCAAATTGCAGATGTTTTCCACCAGCTTAAACTTTTACCCCCAGTAAGGTCAAATACCACTCAACAGCACTGCTGCCAGCCGTGGTGCTGCCTCAGCCTCTTAGCAAGAGCCAGACACCAATAATATCTCACTCTGGAAAAGGAAGGGAGATCCAAAAAACCAGATGCCTACATTGATAAGGAATGACAAGACCTTCAGGAAGAACAGACACTCTGCAGTTTGTATGTCAGTGCAAAAAGGGTCACTGGACAGGAAATAAAGTGAACATGCCTGGTGTGGGATTAAGGCAGTCAGCAAAACCTCTTTCCATTTGTGTAAACTGAACAAATTGTACAAATTGTCTCTAGGATATAAGACATGAGAGAATTCCAGGCTTGCATCTGGTTTATGGTATTTGGCTTATCACATGTTTCTTGTCAATGAGAAACAGGCTGGAAATGAAAGACTACAGCCCTCTCCTAAACCTGCCTTTTCCATTATTCCAGCAAGTGCTTAAAATCTCTGACTACTGAATGCACCTGAGTATCCCAGCATATTCCAGCAGTGTCAGACACTGAATTCTGCAGCAAAATTCTGTCCTGACAAGTAAGCACAACAATAAAACCCCCCAGCATTGAAGAACAGAAGCTTTACTTCATTTACCTCTTAGATCCCTGTTGAAATCATGAAGCCTACGAATTTCTCCTTCTAGTTTGTTTCTCATGGCCTTTTCCAGGGCATCCCGCTTGGAGGATGATTTCTCCAGGTTTTTGTATGCCTCTGAAACTTGCTGAATTTCTGTTTCCAGCTGCAGTGGAAGTGAAAACAAGCACTTACTATTTTTCACTAACAAATTTAATCGTCTCTGACAGGAGATTATTTTGTCTCAAGTGTTCTTTATTGAGGGAAACCTACACTTATACATTAAGTAAAAGAAAGTCTCAGGTCTGTGATGAATTCCTCTATAGAAAGAATACCAGTGGCTGAATAATTTTGCAATAAAATATGCTTTATTCTTCCTTTTAGTGTAAAACTTCTCTGATCATTCAGAGCAGGAGATTCTCTCCTTGCTGGGCATGGTTTGCTATGGAAGTGTGGAACCAAACCATAGCAAACCCCATCAGCACTGTCTAGAGCAAGAGATCAACAGGGAGGTGGAGGGAAGTGCATTTGTATCTTTCTGTCAGGAAGCTGTCAAACAATTCTCTCAAGTATTTCCTGGCCAGAAACCTTCCAAAAAAAATACAACCAAATGAACATGTCCTTGGTAAGAGGTAACATAGGGAATAATGAGTGTGGAAAGCCACACTGGTCACCTGAACTCAAGCAGCCACACATTTTTCTGGCCCTGAACACTGCTCAGTGCAAAGAGCACAGCAAGGTCCACAAAGTCCTAAATTGCTAAGTAGCATCAGGTTTTCCACAGCTGTAAGGCAAAAGCAAAGCTGACCTGCTGCCCAGCTTTAAACCACTGGTCATCAAGGAGTTATTTCTGTGAGGCAGCATGAAAATAGCTCCACACATGCACGTTAATGATGGGTCTCACTGGGGCATTTTCTTTTAAAAGTCTTAGCATCATTTACTCTGCTTGTTTCATAAAGCCAAAGGTGGCAAATAGCTGGGTCCAAATCAAGACATTAAGTTTTCATGGAAATTGTGTGGTGTTGAGAGAGGGACAAAAGGAGTGTTAGTCCCAGTCCTGCAGTCCAAATGTCTTTAGTGTAGCCATAGCAGCACCACTTGCCCTGCACACTGTGGTGCCAACCAGTTTTGTAGCAATGTCCCCTGTGCCTCCTTGAGTGACTGTGGTCTTGTGCCATCCCAAACGGGTCCTTCCTGCAGCTCTGAGGTCCTTTTGGGAAAATGAAACCTGCTGCTATCCTGGACAAGCCTTAAGTTAGCCAAGAAAACCAAGGAGCCAGCCTGTTCAGCAGCAGAGGAGGATGTGCTTTTGAGCATGGTCAATGAACTGTTAGCAGAAAGCTGAAGGCTTTGATTCCATCTTCTGCCAAAGTTACACCGACGCCCAAAGGCACAGGACACAGACTAATCATTAATCTGCATACAAAAGACTCTAAACTACATCATCAATCCCTTCAGCAAAGGAATCCAGCAGCTGCAGATTAAATGATTCAATTAGGGGCTAGACAGAGACAGGAGAATGCCTGAATTCCACAAGCACCCACCTTCTGCAGCCTGGCCACTTTCTCATAGCACCCGTCCAGCTCCTGCCGCAGGGAGCGGTTCTCCTCCGACAGGATTTCCACCATCTGCTGGGCCCTGGACACGATGGCAAAAGGATCCACTTGCATCTGCTGGTAGGGGGAAGGGATCTGCTGGGCCCGGGGCATCACAGAGTAGGAGTCTCCTTGCTGCTGCTGGGGGCCAAGGAAGGGCTGGCATAGCCGGTACAGATCTCCCTGATGGACTGGGTTGGACAAGAAAGGCTGCTGGGTCCGTGGCAGAATGCCAGGATCTGCCTGGCTGGGAGTCAGAGGTTGCTGGTGCTGGGATGGGGACAGCCTGGAAGGTGGTGGAGACTGAAGCAAAGTCAAAGATCCCAGGGATGTCAAGGAAGAAGTCGGGCTGTGGTGGTGAGGTGGTCTCTGTTGTAACTGCAGCTGCACGTCTGGGTTCTGCCTGGAGAACAGAGAGCACAGGCTCCATCACAGTCATGCACAAAGCCAGGGACAAGGTGTGCAGCCCCTGTGCACAGGTCTGCCCATACAAAAGACTCAAGTGAGGCTTTTTTCCATTTTATAAGTCTGTTTTTAAAAAGCGTTTCAAAATCAAATCTTTAGCAGAAAGCTTATTCTAAGGGCATGAAGGTGTTTCCTCTTGAGACTATTTTTTTACAGAAATACTAACAGAAAGTACATCAACAACTACTGGCTAAAATTACTTTTGTAACTTTTCTCCACACTTTGGGGATAAAACTGCTCAACCAAGAACTGCTAGTAACAGGCTCTTTTGTTCTGGCCTTAAATGTGCCATCTGTCATCGAGAAAACAATTAATTTTCTTCAGTTAGTCAGGATAAAGGCTTAAAAGCATTGGCTGAGCTTGATGCTAGTACTTCAGCACCACTGATCTGAGCTTTCTGAAATATCACCCAACCAACTGCAGCCTGGTTAAATGAGACAATTAAAGGATCTGAAAACCAACCCAAGAGTCAGAAGCAGTATTTTCATTCCAATTGCCCTGTCCTATGCAGGAGGTGTGTTTACTGCTCCTAACAATAACCTCTGCAGGCTATCAGAGACACATCTAACAATCTATAACATGCCTGAGTCCATCACAGACTTAAATCCAAGCTACACCCTCCCTCTCACATTTCCCAGGCTCTGGAGATCCCCAGCTCAACTCCTGCTGCATTTAGCCAAGGAAGAAATCTCGCTGAGAAGATTGTGTGGATTTATCATGCTTGGATGACCTCAGGAGGCAGGATTTGCTTTCTCCTCCAAAAACATTCAACCTTTAACTTCTCTGGATGTTCTTTATTCTAACAGTTGAAATCCCTCCCCCTCCATGTTGCAGCCAGTCTCTTTTTGAGCAGGGAGCTCAGCCCAGAGCAGACTCAGCCTGGCAGTTCAGCGTGTCCTGAAACATTCCTGCTGCCCTGACAAAATTTCCCACCCTTTGGGATGTAGTTCAGCCCTGCAGCTGGAAAAGCACACAGTGTTGTTCCACCTGGCCAGAGCTGCTACAGAATAACCCCCCTTGGCTGCCTGTGGTCCCAAGAGGGACTCCTGCCCTGCAGAGGATGGAGAAGGCAGCTCACAGCATTCCCACAGCACCAGGAGCCTCGGAGGAACTGACAGCAGTGAGCAGCAAGCTGAGCTGGGAGCTAAAGGGTTACACAAAACGCTTCCCAGCCCAAGTGCAAACACTCAGTACCATCCTTCCTGTCCTCCAAGCAAGCAGGAATCACTCCTGTACCCAGCACTCACATCTGGGCATTACTCACATCTGGCAGCAGGCAGGGCAGGTCAGCAGCTCTCAGCCCAGCACAGAGGTCACTATTTCTGCATCATGCCCCTCATGTCTCACTGCCCTGCTTCCCAGCAGAGAAACCTCCAAGCTCCTGCTCAAATTCCTTAATGGGGAAACTAATCTAGCCTTTGTTAACTAAGAAAAAACAAAGAATCACTGCTCTAGCTACTGTTTCTCTCCTCACATTCAGGTGACTGTGGTCTCTGCCAGCAGCATCATTCCAGGAGCTGTTTCCCCAGAAATGATCATTTGCAGCATGAGGATTTCAGGGGTCATGCAGAAGAGCGATGTGCAATTAATTTCCTCAGGAATGTTCAGTTTAGTAGCAGCAATTTGGTTCTTCTCCTCCCAGGGGGGCAGCTCTACTTATTGTTGCACTGATTTCATTAACTTCATTTGACAGTTCTCATAATGAAGAATGAGGCAAAACCATCACAGGCCATGCTCAGGGTCACCTGGTTTGTCTCAGGTGGTTTCCAGCTGCTTTCTTAGCTCACCCAATTGTGTGCAGAGTTAAAACTTTGCATCCTCACAAACCACTCATCTCCTTGGGTTTATTCTGTACCTATCACCACAGCTCTGCTTTGATGCTGAAATCAATTAGGGAATAACCTTGCAGTGACATTTCATCTGTGATGACCTACAGAGTCAGATCAAAAAAGAAATACGTTGCCAGTCTGCCTTATGGGTGCAAAAAAACCAATTTTCAACCTACAAAGCACTCTTTTCCAGTCTGAAAACAACCTGGAGCAGTTACTCAGGGAGACTGGCCTCACTGAGTTAATCTTATAAGCCTAGTGAGGATGATTAGGATGCCAATGTTAACAATTTGAGCTATTTGACTAAAACCATCTTTTTATTCTGTCAACAGAGACCCAGAGGCAGAACCATTGGTGCCATTCTGAGCACCAGTGTAAGGAACAACAGGATGGTCAAAGAAACACAACAGCAGCATTTCACTCTGAAGGGACAGTGGAACTGACATGCCTTGTAATGATCCTTTTTTTTTTTTTTTTTTTGACACCTATTGTAAAGAACAACTCTAGGAAATCATGGCTGAGTATTTCTAAACAGGATACATTTCCAAGAATTCCAGCATCTTGGCACTCACATCCAAAGCCTCTCATAATCTTGAAATTATACTAATCTTGTGGGCTCAAGCTAGAACATGAGAGCTTGGAGCCTCTAGTTCTGGGGCATTATCAACAGCATTAGGGCTTCCAAAATGTCACAAATGCATTTATATTCCCAGCAGAATGAGATAGCACAGCTGAGTTAATATATCCTGCTTAAAAAAAATGTATTTAAAAATCCTAGTAACCTCACAGTGACACCAGACTTTTTAAGATCTTGCATGCAAACTTTTACATACACATTCAAAGAACTTTTTGGCATCTCCACTATTTACAATTTTGTCTTATAAAATACTTACATATATTTTGTGGGCAAAAAAATACCTGGCTCTGGGATTTTTTTATATTAACAAGAGAAATCAAGGATTTGTTTCTCTAGTAAAGCAATTTTGGGCTGAGAAAGTCAGAAAGGTAAATTAACACAATTTGTATTTTCCAAGATTTTTATGCTACACTGCAAAATGTAAAGGTAAAAATTACTACTGGTGTCACTTAACAGTATTGCTGATACAATGGTAGCAGAAAATTCCTTCCATGAGAGAATGAGTCCTCAGGTAACCCTGCAATAGTAATCACAATTTTTTTCTGAACCAACCACTTCAGAAAAAAATGCAGACTCTCAAAACACATATACAACAAAATTACACAATCTCCTTCCATTTGCCTCAGTGTCACAGAGACCCGAACAAACCAAATGCAGGGGGAGAAAACCTCAGAGCAATTATCCCCACAAGTGTTTGGGTTCAAAAGCACAACTTTAAGGGCCACTTCTGTGTGCACCAGGCAGGAATTTCTGCATGGACCGAAGGAAAACTCCACACAGGCCAAGTACAAACTTGGATTTATGGCTCTGCAGCTACCAGGGTCACCTCAGCTTTCCAGGCAGGAAGAGAGACAGGGAGTCAGGGCAGCTCTGCACCACCAGGGCTGCTCAGGCTGCCAGGACAAGGTCTGTGGGCAGAGCAGCACAGTGGGGAAGGCAGAAGAATGAAGGGATCAGCAAAGGTCTCTGCCTCGTTAAGGGTTTTTTTTAATGCCTTCCCAGCTTCTCCTGCCTGCTCTGTGCTCAAGGAGCTCCAGTTCCCCTCTCTTCCCCAGCCCTCCTGCACAAACCATGAAATGCTGACTGCAGGAGGGAGCAGGCTCCACTCCATTACACAGGAATCAAACCCAGGAATTTTGTTCTGCTGCCCAGTCATACCTGATTAGCCCCCACTTTGATGCTGCTCAGGGCCACACAGTGTACAGTGATTTACTAATTATGGGACAAATTCTGCAGATCTCCCTCTCAAAAACTTTCTGTGAAGTCAATGGGATTAATCAGCACAGCAGGAGCTCAGTCACTTGGGCTCCAGACAGAGGATGGTGCTTGAATCAGAGAAAAGGAGCTTCCTCTGCACCCAAACCTGCATCAGACAGGAGAGTCCTCTGCAGCTAAAAATGCATCAGACAGGAGCCTCCTCTGCACCTAAACCTGCATCAGACAGGAGCTTCCTCTGCACCCAAAAATGCATCAGACAGGAGCCTCCTCTGCACCCAAAACTGCACCAGACAGGAGCTTTCTCTGCACCCAATGCTGCATCAGACAGGAGCCTCCTCTGCACCCAAAAATGCATCAGACAGGAGCCTCCTCTGCACCTAAACCTGCATCAGACAGGAGCCTCCTCTGCACCCAAACCTGCATCAGCCAGGAGCCCCCTCTGCACCCACACCTGCCCCAGCCAGGAGCTTTCTCTGCACCCACACCTGCCCCAGCTCTCGCTGTGCTGCCACAGGAGCCCTTGCAGCCCCCAGGACAGAGCCCAAGGCACCCATGCCCTGCTCTTACACTGGAGGGTCGTTTTCACCAGCAATGCTTAAGCGCGGTTGAGATTTTAGGGAGAGAACCAGGCTTTGGAGCTTCCCATGCAGCCAGCCTTCTTCTAAACTTTCTTTAAAATTTCCAAACAACAGCAGAGACGCCTCCGGCATGCCGGCTATTTACATGAAACCAACATCATTACCGACATACACCGTTCCCAAACTCGCACCGCCCAGGAGCAGGTGAGGCAAACTGTTTGCAGACTGCTTTAAACTTACCACACAGCCCATTCTTTTCCCAGACCGGGGAGGGTGAAGCATGAGAATGCTGTGAATTCCCCAATGTTTATCTTGCTCAACGAGTTTTATTTAACCGCATCATTAGGTCACCCTCAAATTCCCCCGAACAATGAGGGGGAAAAACCCGCAGCAAAGGGTGTGGCTTCGGGAGCAGAGAGAAGGGGCTTTGTTTCCTTGACGCACCGTTCAAAAAATGCGCACATTTACCAATCCAAATGAATCCCCATAAAGGCCGAGCCGCGGCGCAGGGAAACTGGGGACGGCAAAGGCTCTCCCCGGAGCTGTTTGCCTTTAAAATCCCCACACCGTCACCCAGCTGCACCTTTAGCGACACAGAAGGTTGCTTGTCTAAATGACAATTTCTCTTAAAGCGTGTGGGAATAGAGGACTCGCTCCCTTCCTTTGCTACGCTGCTCTGTAATTTATGGATTAGTCTTGCAATTGTTCTACTGCTCCGGCATTTGCTTGCAAAGGAAACCTCTCCTCTGTGCAGCTATTTAGGTTAAAAAGTAACCTCATTAGATTCCCAGTGCTTTGAAGACAAATTTCAGTTGCTTCCCCTACTGGAAACCTTGCCAGCTGAACCTTTCTCCTCCCCCTCCTTCCCCCCACCATGTTCTTTCAAAGCAGCCAGGATCCATCCAATACAGACAAAAATCACCCTGTCTAGAGGAGCTGACTGCTGGCGTGTTTTCAAATACCTCTCCCTTGAACAGCAAGCAGGCTACGTCTCGCTGCATAGAATATAAGGAGGATTTCTGATGCAGCAGAACCACCGAGGAGATGTTTCCCTGTCCTGTGCGTGCACAGAGGTTTGAGGCCTTTGAATGTGCAAAAACATTTGCAACGAGCTTCTACAATCATTACCCCCCCTAAACCCTTTACTTCCCCTTTTCCTGGCCTCTTTATTATTTATTTAGCCAGATCAAAGGGCCTTTTCATCAGGCTTGTATGCTGCTGAAGTCATTTCAGATCACAAACAATGGTGGACAAACTCTGAAAATAGCTCCTCATAGGGCTAGGAAGGCTCTGAGCAGATTCAAACTCCCTAAAGCTCAGACTCTGCTCCCAAATACTGACTGGTTTCTTCATGCTGCCCTCAAAATGTGCAAACACAAATTCACAGAGACCTCTCCATTTACATGCTGCCCTTGCTCCTCTGAATTACCCTTTTAGCTTCAAAATGAGGCCAAAATCATTACACCAGATACCACTGGTGTCAGGCACAGATGAGGTGGTATGGGAACAGGTAAAGTAAAGCTGGGGTTTTAGCCCACCTTAATAAAACTTCATCTTCCCACATGGACATCAGTGTTTGGCTCAAGCCAAATCCAGCTCCTTATCTAGAGGGAACCAGAACAGGCTGAGATTTCAAATGATGCAAGAAAAATGGGCAAAAGATGAGCAAGCAACTCTGGGATGAGGCACAAAGCATACTCCATTTTCCTCTCCTACACTTCAGTCCACTGAAAATAAAATGTTAAAAACTCTGCAGGAAGCTCAGAAGTGATTTTTGCTACCTGCACCATTATTGCTTTCATTCACTTTCTGCTTTCCTATGTGAAGCAGTTTTAAGAAAAATCTTTTGTCTGGCAGATGTAATTAAAGAACAACTTAAGTCTCACAATAAGTAACTAACTGCAAGTTTCTCAAATGAATCACACCATAACTTTGGCTTTTGTAGCAAAGCTTTGGTGAGGCTCTGGAGCTTCAGCATTTAACTTCCCCATACCATAAAATCAAGTTGGCTTGTTTGGGATCTTTTTTTTTTCTTTTGTAAAAAAGCATCAGGCCTCTCTAGCCAGCTACTGAAACAGGTAAGAGTCCTTCCAGACAGTCTGCAGCTGAACACAACGTGACACCTCACGTAATGATGATGGGATCTTTCCTGAAGGAAAACCTGCCTCAGGAGTGAAGGTGAGGGACTGAGTTTTACACTGTCATTCCCTACGTGGCTGCCACAGGGTTTGTTTCAAGGTCTGGCTTACCTGACTGAGCCATACTCAGGGGGATGCTGATACCTCATCATGGGCCCATCAGATCTTCCCTGCTGGCTCACGCGATGCTCACTATAGAAATGCCCCGAGTCCTGAGCTTTGCAGTTCATGGACGGGGCGGACACGTTTTTGTAAGGATACTCGGGGGGAGGCCCCCGCTGCTCCATTCCTTTCAAGCTGGCCTGGGAAGGGGGCTGCACCGAGTTCTTGTAGAACTCATTGGAGCCGGAATTTTTGTAAGGGTCGCCGGACTGCTGGGGGGACAGCGGGGACAGCGGGGACAGCGGGGCGCTGGTGACGGGCGCGTGGGCCTTGACCCCGCTGGTGGCCAGGGACAGCTGCATCAGCCTCTCGCTCAGGGAGCGCACGTGGCCTTGCTTGAGGTCCTTCAGTCCTTCGTCCTGGTGCACCTTCCCCGGGCTCACCCGCTGCACCGTGGGCCTCCCTTCGGTCCTCATCTTCTGGTTGGTGACGCCCGTGACGTAGAAGGCGGCCCCGACGCTGGCGTGAGGTTGGCCCCGGAAATACTGCGACTGCACCTTGGCCTCCTCGTAGGTGGGGAGGTCCTCGCTGTTCTGGAGCCGCGGCGACAGCTGCTTCTCCATGATGCTGTTGTCCACCTGTATCTCCTGGCCCTGGGGCTCCTGGCGGGCAGCATGAGGCACGAGCTGGTGGTCCTGGGAGCTCAGCCCTTCGTTCTGAGGGGCCGGGCCGCCGGTGCCGCTGAAAGGGGGGGCATTGCCCGTGGCTTGCTGGTGTAAGGCGAGGAGGTTGCGGTTGTCATTGGGGTTCCCGTATCGGAGCTGCTCCTGCAGCAGGCGCTGTAAAACTGTCGTAGCTGCTTGCTCTTCTGAATTCCTCATCTCAAACTGTGGTGCCTTTTGGGTGGAATGTAAAAGCTGCCCTTGACCTAAGGAAAGGAGACACGGTTATTAGCGCCTGAGTGGATGAGTGAGAGACATTCGGGAGCAAGGCTTGAAATACAAAAAAAAATCAGGTTAGATTACCAAAGGTTCCCATAACAATGGGGGTCATCGAGGCCCTTGACCTAAGAAGGACTTGCATGCCCGGGGGGCAAAGCCTCGGAAAGGTGATGAAAGGTGACTTGAAAGTTTATAGGCAAATCAATTGACTGCAAGCCGAAGGGATGCATGCCAAATACCTCAGACAGCATCTCGGGCAAAAAGGAGACGTGGAATTCACAGGATGATGGTAAAAACGCCTGAAACCTGTTTGCTTTATACTTAAGAGTTACCAACAGTGAAATACACTTCCCATATTTGTAAGCAGACAGGGATTGAAATGTGAAATCAGCAACTTGCCAGTCTTAAGGGAAAGAAAAAAAAAACAAAACAAAAAAGAGGCCCATTGAGATAGGATAGGTTCAAAAGAAGTAAAGAAATCTCTCAGCTTAGATAAAGCAATTTATGAATACCTAGTTGGCCAGCAGGTTTTCAGAGTTATGAAATGCCCAGAGTGAGATCAGCACCTCTTCTCCCTGCTGCAGAAAACCCCAGGCACGGTGCAAGTGGGGACTCAGGAACTTCCTGCTATACAAAGGCAACCAAATCCTCACACATCTAAATATCCTCAGCGGAATGCATGCAAATGCAAGGGGAGGAAAAAGAGTTGTCTGATCTGAGGAACAGAAAAAGACCTCTGAGTGGCAGGAAAAAACACTTCATTCCAATGAGAGAAACACAAAGAGCCAATGTCAGGCACATCCTAAGTACAGATTAAGCCAGTGACCAACAGCAATTCCATTTTGCTCGGTCTCCCAGCGGAGTCAGGATGTGTCATGGAAACTCAGGCCCATTAGCCTTGTTTGAGTTGAAATATCAAAAATTAATGATACCTTTGAGACATGTAACTGAAAGCAGAGCTACTTTTGAGCTAGGACAGCTCAGAATAGAGAGTAAGGCTCACTCGCTGGCCAAGCTGTGGCTCTGCCCTGACAGCAGAGCACGTGTTCCTGTTCTAGAATTTTCTTTTGACACATTTTTTCTGTATTACGTTATCCCTTAGCAGAAGGTAACTTGTTCCCAACAGTTTTTTTCTGTGGGAAAACCAGGAATCAGGAGGCCCGAAGGGTCTGCTTTGTGCTGCATCTCCACAACCTCCCCATTTCCTCCCTTTTGCAAACCTTAATGAAGAGAAAGTTAAAATCCACCTCATTGCAGGCTGCTCAGCAGGCAGGAATTGAGGCCCTGTTAGCTGACCTGGAATGTGACTCCTCTGCAATCCTGTTTGAAGTGGCACATACCTTTGTCCTTCACTTGGAGATCCCTGGTAAGGAGGAGCAGTTCTGCCTCATGGGGGGACACACTCAGCCTTCCTCCTGCAAATCCAAGATCTCTGCTCACAGATGGCTTCAGGCTCCTCCTCAGCAGGCCAGATCACTTGCTACTCTCCTCGCTCCCAATATAACTCTGAGGAAAGTATTGAAAACATCATTTTAATCAGTAGATGAGACCCTAGAAATAATAAACCTTGGCCCATATTTCAGGTTTTCCTTTTGTAGCTTCTTGTTTTCTCCCAGAGCCCGACAATTTTGATCCCTTTAGGATGAATGAACCCCCGTGTCCCCAGCAATCTACTCCAGCTGCTGCTTTAATCATGACCATTTCTGTTCCAAGATTAAATGTTGCCAAGTAATGCTTTGTCCCATCTGTGCCTCCAAGTGAAACAGTGATTAAAACCCGCTAATTCTTTAACTCCATTGTTTTATTTTTTGCTCAGAATGAAAGCTGCAGCACAGATGAGGATGCCCTGTGCTTATGGTTCCTTTGCCAGTGGTGCTGAGTATTTCAAACTGTGTCAGCAGAAATCCTCTGCTGGATGGTGACACGGTGAAATGCTTGATAGACTTCAACACACTGTGCCTCAGAAATGACTGTGAGAATGATCAGTTTGTGAATATTAGCTTTATTTTACAGACTGGGAAAGTCAGGGGAAGAAAAGGACACTGACAAGAGTTTATGCCAGAAATACATTGCAGAGCACAGCTCTAATTCCCAAAACACTCTTTAATTATGTTACTTTTCTCCTTCAGAATATGAAGCAGTAAAGAAACTTTAACCATTGAGAGGAGAAGCAGGAGAATACAGAAAAAAATGTGTATTTAGGCATGTTAACAAGAAGCACTTACTGAAGGTGTCCTAAAGAAAAAGGCAAGCAATGCAAAAGATGTGGAACATACTTGTGCATTCATACTTTAAGGAAAGGCAATAAAAACAGAACTAGCGAGACTAAAAATATTCATTGATACGTATAATTTAACTTAATTTCCTGGAATGCTGCAAAAAATAAAGCAAACAGATGTAGTGAAGGAATGCAGACGAGGATACTTCTGTCTCTGACTTATTACAGCACAAATCCACACCCAACAAAAACTATCTCAGATCTGCAAGTTAAATACTTGAGGTGTCAACAGCAATTTCAAGGCACATGAACAATATCTAAGGAGAGAACAAGGCAGTGTTGTGTGGTGTGGTACTTCAAGATGGTGGTTGAAAAAAGCAGCTAATGTCAAATTCTTAACTGGTGACTTAGCTGGAGAGGGATATATTGAAAACAGCTGCCAGCAAATATGCAGTAAAGAACCTTTAAACCAGGCATTAAAGATAGCAGATAACTAGAGCATTTTCTAGCCTCTTTTCCCAGTGTTGCACAACAGAAGTTAAGGGTTCCTCGTCCCCCTCACACCAGAATCATCACTGACTTTTCTTTTTTTTCATTTTTTTTTTAAACCAAGCTGCCCTGAGCAACCCTTTTTATTAGAGCATAAAAAGGCTTTTATTATGCAATATGATGCTGCCTTTCCACCCAAAGATTTCTTTTGTCTCAACTGGAAAAATCTAAGGAGGTGGGGGGGATTGTTTATTTTTTTTTAATACAAAGATACAACCCAGCTTGAAATTCTGCCTCTCTGCCTTAAAGATTTTTTTATTTCAACAGACAAATCCAATCTGTGCATGTTTAACTCCTTGAAATGCTCCAGGAACCATTTCACACACAGAGCTTCACTCCTCAGCGCTACCAGCTCATTCTGCTGAGCTGATGGAGGGAGGGCACAGTTCACACTGAAAACATTTGCTAGAACTGAATACTACTAATTTTAGTGTGGGTGTAAACTAGAAATCAACCTGGAAACCCAAAGCAAAAGGTGGGCTGAGATACAATATGAAGATATTCTAGCCAACAAATCCTCTTTCTTTAAATACCGACTGGTAGCCTATTTTTTTTTCCAGTTTTATCCCATTATTTTTAATTAACAAAGAAAATCTTGTGCAACTAACTTGGGTGGCAGCATTCCTGCAATCTGCTTTCTGAGCAGGCTGGAAACTCCTGGCAGAAGCAATGAGTTAACTTTTCTATTAACAAAACACAAAAATGAACAGTACAATTGGTGCTGAAGCCCATGTGTTATTTATTTGGACACCAAACTCTATTTGTGTCAGGCTTTTCCAGCAATTTCGGTTTTCTCTGTGCCAAAGATGGAAATTAGTGAGATGCACTGGAAAAGTTGTTATGATAGAGCTGGAAGGAAATTGGGAAGGTTCTGTAGATACTTTAAACAGACATATTTGGGGGTTTAGCCTACATCTACTATGATTGATAGGCCTGAAATCAGACTGCCAACAACTCTCTCAAACTGGATGGATTGGGTGGTGCACTTTCCACAGACACAAAGCCTAGAAACACCTTTTCCAATGGAAAATTCAGGTTTAGCTCAAATCTCATCCAAGGAACAAACCACAGTGAGATTTCCCAGGCTGAATCAATTTTGCAATTTGCTCCCAAGCATTGCAGCTCTGTCATCTTACACCTCATTCTAAACTCTGGTCTGAAATTACTCCTGGTAATTTGAGGGAAAAGCTCTTGAGGAAACATCAGAACCTAGAACTGGTAGAACTAACACAGGAATTGCAAATAACGCTTCACCATGCTGAGATCAAGAATAGGCACAAAAGGTGGGCAGTGTAGGTAGTATTTAAGGAAGAAAACCTTCATGTTTGCAGGGCATTGTGTAAAAACCCAGTAGCTGAGGCTTCTGTCTTAAACATCATGTAATTATGCACAGGAACCTTGCCAGTCCCTCGTGAGGAAGGAAGATTAATGAAGAATTTAAAATGATAATACTGCCAGGCTGTAGGGAACCAAAGCAGCACATTTCTGTACAGCATGCAAATATTTTCCAGCATTATAAAAATAAACAAGCTTAGACAAGTGAGTGACTCACCACTGTTTGATGAGTGGCTCTAATGCTATAGCTCAATTAACCTGCATGGAGCAATAATAACCTCACAAGCAAAGAGAAGCATCTTTCTGTAGCTTGTGAAATGAAGAGGAATGCAAGAGTCCCTGTGAGGACAGCCTGTGCATACTTGCCCAGAATTACTGCTTAGCCAAGGAGCTAATTAGCTAACACATCAGGTGGGATGGGAACAGGTTCACCACCTCATCAGGCCTCAGTACAGTTAAGCACTTTCAGTTTTACTCCTAAGTTTTGTGCCTGCTCACACCTGGAACAATCCAGTGACAGACTTCAAACTCCAGCAGCAAATTCTGTAAAGCAATTCTGTGGTTTTTCTTCAAGGATGTGCTCGTGATACTGCCCATCCTGGTTGGCAGCAGGGGATGGGATGCTAGCAGGCAGATGAAGTTTTAGACTGTTTTTATAGGTGCAGGTTCTTCTTTAGGTTCTTCAGAGAGACCTGCACTCTGTAATAGAGGAGAGGGCAGGAAACAGCATGGAAAGGTCCAGCTGTGAGGTCCCTCCCCATGCTGAGTCACCCCTGGGTAATGGAAACACTCTGCTGCTCCATGGCCCACGCAAACCCCAGCAGGCTGATCCTGATCCTGCAGAATTCACTAACCCGTGTCTCCAAGACCATTGGAACTGTGGCTGCTCTGCACAAACGCTCACTTCAGAGTGACTGGGAGCACCAGGACTCAGAGGCAAATTATTTAATGAATAGTGGAGGTTATCACTGAATGCTCTTTGCTTCCTTTCAGTCTTTCCCGAGGAGGAGGAGGAGGAGAAAGGGAGAGAATACACACCAGGATAATCCTGGAGAATAAAGGTTCCCAACGTCTGGCGCCAACACCCAGACCTGCGAGGCAGCACTCAACAAGTCCCAGCATTGTGAGAGGGCTTTAGCACCTGCTCCCAACCAGGAGGAGGTTCCAGACTCCAACCATAAACACCTCCCCAGCTCCCACTCAGCCCTGCCTGCCTCCATCTGCTGCCCTGGCTCAGGTGATGCCCGAGGGTGGCACCCAGCAGGTGCATGGAGTGCTGCCAGCATTACTCATCTTCATTCCAGAAGGGCAGAGTCACCGGGCAAACAAGAAAAACTTCCTTCTTTTAACGAAAAACAAGAACAATGTCACCCGGAGGGGGGCAAATAAGATGCATACCCATTGTATTAGATCATCGTGCTACAGCAACATGAGAACAACCAAAGACTGGTCCCGGTTTTAACAACTCTCCCGGCAAAACTGAGTCCACCTGAGTAAGGATTAGACTGTCCCTAACCCTGCCCCTCAAACCCTCGTGTCACTGGGACCAGGCACAGGGAAGGCTGGCAGGCCTGAAGAAAAGGCAGCAAGATGCTTGGCCTGCTTGGAGATGAGTAAGTCAAGATATCAACATGGGAAGATCCCCTCTAAATTACATCCCAAAGGAAAAAACTGAGAAGACCTTACTTGACCTTTGAATTACTGCTGCCCCCACTAAGAAGTATCAATTTCTTCACAGGGAAGTTCCTATAATCTTCACCAACATAATTTAGGCTTTAGATTACAAAGGAAAAAAAGAAAAACGCAAACATTTACAAAGCCCGGTATAAACAGGAACGTGTCGTGGGTTTTAAGCATTTTGAAAAGAATGCTATGGAATTTCAAGTTCCTCCATAAACTTTTAAAAGTCACAGGGGCAGGAGGATTTACTCTGAATTTTTAGATTTACCAGTCTAATAGGAAAACCAGCTGGTTTTATTGAGAATATTTCTGCATGAAGACATCACACCACTCTATTACTTAAACTGTCATGCAGCACTACCTAACACTGCTCACACATCTGCAGAGTCACAGCCCTTCAGGGGCAGGTACTGCCATTTCTGCATAAATAATGAAACACAAATTCCAGCACAGGCAATGGAAGCTCTGCTACCAGCTCCAGAAAGGCCAAAATCTCACCTTTTAGACGTCTCCTTGCTAAAACCAGCTCAAGCTCCTGCAGCTTTAGCCTCACCAGGTCTCATTTCAGAGGGCTGCCTCCCAGCACAGCAAAATCCATCTGCCTCCAACTCCAGCGATTTGCAGTAATTCTGCAGAACTGCTGCAAGCCCAAGGCACAGTTTTAATTCAGCATCAAGCTTTGTTTTGTGTTTTTGCTCCGCTCCTGGCTGCTGCTGGCACTCAGGCAGCGCCCTGCTTCTGTCGTCAGCAGCCCCTGTCCCACAACCATCCCAGCTATGCCTCAGCACCAGTTTCATTGCATTGTGTGGTTTCTCCATTCCTCCCCTGATTTAGTCCAGGCCTCTCCTCGGGGCTCTCAGATAATGAAAACCATGTGAGAGTAAAATGTAATCTTCAAACACGCAAACCAGTTTCATGTGCATTATCAGAAGGGAGCAAAATGTTGACAGTGCATCATTTGTCCCTACAGATAGGATCAGACTCTTTTAATTGCTGCTGAGATTAAAAAAAAAAAAAAAGATTGGAATCACTATCTACATTAAAAATAAAGTCAAAATTCGAACCTAAAAGCTGAAGCAGTCCTGAAAACAGTGGAAATATGATCCCCAAACAGACATATCCATTTTGTGCCACCTTAAGGTGGTTTTTCCTCATAGATCAGTTGTGACATCCTGAACATTTGTATCATAAGCTGACACAAATAAAAAAGCATAGGTGGAGGAGGATACAGAGAAGAAAACAACCACTATGGCCTAACTTTAGCATGGAATTTTCTGGCTTTTCTAGCAATACCACAATTTAAACTATTTTAAGCCCCCATATGGAGGAGCTCTTCTTATTTCAGAATGCAGTTTCAGTGAATTTAAGGGGGCTAACCACAGAATCTGGAAAGCAGGCAGGAATGGCCCCTCCTTAGGTCTAAGGTCTGCTTTTTGTTTCCTTTAGAAAAAGAAACAGCTATAATACAGGTAAATTGCCAGTTATCAGCCAGAGATGCTGCAGCCCAAGGAAGGGCACAAACCCAGTGCAGAACTGGGATAGCCCAACACCACCAAGAGATCTCAGTGGGTACCCTGGTTAAAAATATGAATTAAAAATAAAACCCTACAGAAGACTCAGCCCACCACATTTTTAGACAGCAAGGATGTTGGAAGAGTGGTTTTGGTGTTGTTCTTTTATCATAACCACCTGGGCTTCTTATGTGCACCTTGTAAAAAAACCCTTAATTACCTATAAGATGATTAATTGAGCCTCACCACCACACTGGAAAGAAGATATTACTCCATTCATTTTAGCACAGTGGTGACTGGCAAAGTCCTGGCCTACATTGATGTCTTTTGTTGCCACAAGTATGTCACTCAGGGAATTGATTTCTTTCAATGCAAGTATTTCAGTAACCACTCAAAAACAGATGCAGTTACAGTAGGAAATAATTTCTTTTAGGTGTACTTCTTAGGAAACCTCGTGCAAACCACACCAGCACAACTTGTGCCTTGCTAATATAAACTTCATCACCGCTAGAAGATTTTCTGTAGTAACAGGAGCAGCAAGCACAGATCCTGCCTAAATGCATCAAGGATGTTGGCACCCCAGGACTTGTGCAAGCAGAAGGCAGAGGAACCTTCTGAGTGTTTTCTACAGCTGGAAAAGACTTCTGCAAAGGATCCTCAGCAGCTGGAGAAAAACAGTTAAAGAGCCCTAATGAAAGAAATGAACTTCACTGAGTGCACAGAAACCAGAGGTAACACACGGCTCCTTGAGCACAAATCCAAGGTGATTGACCTTTCCTGCTCCCCCCAGAGCTCAGCCAGTGCCAGCAGGGCTTGTGCAGGAAATGCACTCAGCTCTCCCCTGCCTGAGGAATGCAGTGCCAGAGCCTCTGCAGGCAGGAATGGCTGCTGTCCTGGCTCTCCCAAGGGAACACACCCTGCACTTTGCCTCCCCCAGCAGCACCCTGGGCCCTGCTGTCCATCCCAGCCTTTTGGGACTGCTCTGTGGAAGGTCCCTCCAAAGCCCCTGAGCAGCAGGGGATGGGGCCAGCAGTGTCCCACACACAGTTTCCATTGCCATCCCTACTCCCCCAAATCAGAAATCCACTGGGTTTTCAACACATGCGAAATCCACTCTTCCCCCCAGGCAGGCTAAGCTTTTTTTTACAACTTTTTCTTTTTAAAAGAAGATCCAAGTGCTCCACACCCAATCCCAACTGGACAAGAGCAAAAGCTGCTCTTTCTCATGTAACTTTGGAGTGCTCTTTTCTGCCTGCTCTCCACAGATCCCTGATCTTACCCAAAGGAAGGGTGGAACAGGCTACGTAATGGCTCTTGGTCTCTTCAACCTTCATCATTCTACAGTAAAAAGTGTTCCAAATTTGTTTTTTACCCCATACAAATATCAGCACTCAGCTCTGATGACTCCAGAAAATTCCAGATTGCCACCTCCTTGAGCATCTCCACAGGCTATCCCAGGATCCCAGACTGGTTTGGGTTGGAAGGAACACTCAAACCCATTTCATTCCAACCCCCCAGCACAGGCAGGGATGCCATCTCACACTGGTTTTAAGTTCTGGCTCTCCAGAAATACAGAGGAGGTTTCAGCTTTGTTTCTTTTCAAAAAGACAATGGGAAAACAAGGAAGATCTGTTTTCCCAAGCCCCACAACTAGACAGGCTAGCCCCAGTATGAAGCAATCAAATTTGTTTCAGCTGAACACAGAATCACCCAAATTAAAACAGCAGGAAAAGTCCACCAAACCCTGATGGGAACAAAGTCACTGAAATGTGGAATTAGTTTCCTTGAGGGTTACAGTAAATAATCCTAATACATTAAGTAATTCTTCCAAAAAACAAGTTGTGTAGAGACACAAAACATTTTAAAGAACATATGACTGTGACACAACTCTTAGACAAGGTCTTACAAATGCTAATTAATTCATTAAACAAAATTCTAAACTGGCTTAATTCATAAACATTCACATAAGAGAACTGTTCAACAACAATTTGGTCTACTATGAGACACTGTAAGTGCTTTGCTAATACAAATAAGCCTTTAAAAACCAATTTTATTGGATCAGTGAACTTTTTTGTCCTTTACACAAAGTCTGGTTCTATACTGTGGCCAATACTGATGAATCTTATATATCCCAACAATGGTTACCAAGGAAAATGACCAAAGACCTCTCCAAACTCCCAAGGAATTTCAAATATTTAGTATTTAGGAAAAAAAAAAAAAAGTTATTTTAAGCTGAGACACGACCAAACTAGACAAGAGTCATTCTCAGAGAGGACGAGAAAGTAAAAAAGCAGCAAGTCTGAATGGCAGCATTTATCTCTGAAGCCCTTCTGCAGGACCAAGAATGCAGAATGCCTGCCAGGGAGAGAGGAGACACTCAGCTCTGGGAACAGGAGAGCCCTGACTGCTCCAGGGGAGCCCTATGGGAGGGATGAAATATCCAGCAACCACCACTGGGATGGCCACAGCTCCATCTGCATCCTCCAACACAGGCTCTTCCTGCACCCCACACAAACCTCTCCACTCCACTAACACAGCATTTTAAAGCTTTCAGAAGTTTGTTTCCACAGGCCTTTGAATTCTGTTCTCAGGGTTGTTTTTTTTTTTTTTTTTAATTCATATTTTGTTTTCCATTCCTATTCACTCCTCAGGCACTGAGCTCCTGCTGACATCAAATGTCTGGTTTGCCCTGGATGGTCATTTATACACAGGTAAGTTTTAAATCCATTCTTACTTTAAAAATTACATCCAAGTGTCCATGTAAACACAAATCCCATCAACCATGAAAATCTCCTTTCACTTACAGGCATAGTAGACAAGAAAAGATTATATTGCACATTAAAAAATTCATTGCTCCTACAAACAACTTCACACTATTTTTGCCCAAAGTTGTTGGACTTTTTTCCTGTCCTGAAGACACCATTTCAAGGCTGCTCTGAAGAGCCAGGTAATATGCAAGATTATCATTTGCTGACTTTAGAGCTCTCCATACAGCCCATTACTTTAACATGGACACAATTCCAGTATCAGATCTGTCCAAAGCATGAACCAAATGCTTTTGCAAAGGTTGAAGGTATGGCCATGGAGGCTGCAGCATCCTCCTGTGGCCAGCACTGCATTCCAGAGCTGTTTGGAACACACTCTCTCCACTCTAAAAGGGTTTACCTACTCCTGCAGCCAAACTGGACTCACAGGGCAGGTATGTGCCTGCTCTTCCATAAAAGACAATGATTTAAGTCTACAATATGATGCTGCTGCCACATATGGGGCACGTGCAGAGAGAGGATCAGGCACCAGGGTATGCTGAAGTCTAATCTAGAAGGTAACTACTCATCAGAAAGTAAGAAAAGCAGAGAATTCCTGAAAGGAACGAGCTTAGAGAAATGGGTTGTGGCCCAGATTCAACACAATGGACTAAATCACTTTGACAAATCCTCCAGTGCTTCCTGCAAGTGTATAACCCCAGCAACAGGCAGTTTGGAACACTTCTATGAGGAACCAAGTCCTCTCTTGTATTTCAGGGGACAGCAGAGGAGAAAGAGAGCCCTGGACCTTATTGCCAATCCTCAAGAATGGCTGTTCTCACACTTTTATAAACACTTGGTCTCCATGGAAGGGGATACCTAGCAGCAAACATTGGCAACCAAGGACATTCCACTCTCACTATATTGTCCACAGTAGCAAGGAGGAAAAAAAAAATCCATAAGGCTGCTTTGATTAGGAACCCTTTGAGAGGACTTCTTCAAAAGCCAGTGTCTGAAAATACCTTGAAATGTGGGAATGTGCAACAACAGCCAGATGGGGGAAAACAGGCATCTTACTTTATTCTGAAAGCATTTACACTTCAGCCCAAAGTGAGAACATCCATTAATCCAAGAACCTTTTGCCAAGAACAAGGTCATCATTTTCTTTTTAATTCACAACAGAACCCAGCACACAACATACTCTGCACCAAACAGAGGATCTCATCATTTACAGGTGTTTGGAGCCACATTTTAGTTTAATGCATACTCTGAACATGTAAGAACTTTTTTACATGTGTTTTGTCTTCCCTGCAGATCTAGCTCTGCAGCTCTTTAAAAGCCACCAGTAAGAATGAAGCAAGAAGTGCACAAGGAGTTCTGCCCCACAAGGGGTTTAAACAGACAAATTCTTTCACTGCCAAAAGTATTTATACACTAACACACTCATGGACTGTTGATAATTCTGAAATTGAACACCTGTGTATACATTAACACAACAATCTGAACCAAGCTCAAATTTTGCTCCACATTAAGAAAATTAAGCTTTAATGAGCTCGAATTTTACTTGAGCTGTTTGTTCACTGCAGTGACAGTGAGCTCCAGCCATGGAGCAAGGCATCATTGTGCTGAGCCCGAGGAGGAATTAAATGGTGCAAGTTGTTCTATCAAAATAACCACCACCAAAAAAAATCACATTACACTCAACTGGAAACAAAAGGAAGGGCTAGAAGTGGGAGAAGCATTTATGCTCTGAGAACTTGGAGGTTGCAAATTCTCAATTTCACTGTCATGGTTAGGAAAATGTGGCAGCAAAGCAATGCAACGTTATTTCTAAATAAACAAAAAGATTGGTCAGTCTGCTGATGCAAGACAGACTAAAGAGAACAAGAGAACTATTAAATTATCTCCACTTCTGGGACTCTGGCTATTCTTTTGCAAAGTGAATGGCTTATGCTAATCAGGATGCATCTGAAATGCATCATTCAAGCCTTCTTGTACAAATATAGTTCTTATTTATCCCAAAAGATCCCCACCAGCTGGCAATGTTTGCATACAATGTTAAACCCAACCTCAAGAGCCCATGCATTATGAGTCATTTTACACTTAAAAACATTAGTTCCCTTCAGTGTTCTCCAAGACGGTGTATCCCACGAGAAGAATTTCAGTGGAATTCAGCAATAATACACTATGTTACCATCCAACTTCCTCTAGCACAAAGAAGTTACAAGTTTTCTGTTGTTCCCTGGGTTGTGGTTTGGTTGTGGTTTTTTTTTTTCCTTCCTAACGCTGCTTTTCCTCCAGAACATCTCTGGGGAAGGGACAAAAGGATTTGCACCAATCCCCTCTAGATGAATCAAATATTTATGCTATGCCCTCTTGAAGCACTTTCATCTAGTAACCTATGGAATGTGATCTCCTGACCTCAACACTCAGGCACGTCTAAATCAGCTGCCCTTTGAGCTGTATTAGAATTTTTATACATTTGTATCACAGCCATATAAACACCCTGTGGCCCAGCTGTGGCATTCTCTGCTACAGAGCATTAGTCCAAAGTGTGCTTGGGGAAAGGGGAATGCTTTGGTTGTCCCACGTTTATGGCACAATCTGATGTGTGTCACCAGGAACAGGCAGGATGATGAACCACGGTATCAGCACATTTTAAATTAAAGTGTCATGGCAAACTCCAAGCCCACATCCCACCACGTGGCCCATTGTGCCCACTCCACAGTGCCCAGTTCCCTTCTGCCTCCAGCCCCCTCTGCACTGACTGCAAAACACCTCCAGAATCCAAAAGGCAAAGAGCTTGTGGGATGAGCAGCACCCCATCCCCTCCACCTGGAAATCCCACCCTTTCCTCAAGAACAATAAATCATTCTGTGTTGTCTTTGTGGCCCCCAGGAATCTTTGAAGGATGGGGTTATGTTGCAAGTAAGTGTTCTGGAAGTAAAACAGAGGGAGGCCAGGTGTCCCAGATGAACCTGCAACTTCAACTACGGCACCAATTTTTCCAGGGTCAACTCATGACCCTGCTCCCTCCGAGGAGCAGTCACTGAGGTAACCCTGGTGAAAGTCTGACCCAGAGATTTAACAGGGTCATGGTCCTGATGGTAGGGCTCATGTTTTCACAGCAGCCCTGAAAACCTGAGGTGATGCTGCCCATCACTCACACAGGAGCAGCACGAGGGCGTGGGGAAAGCTCGAGAACACGGGTCCTGTGCTCCCACCCTGACCTGGTAGAAAAGGCTCAGTGCCCTGAAACAGTCAAGCAGAAAAACGTGAGACAGCAGCCCAAAACCAAGAAAGACCCTGTCCTCTGCCCTGGGATGGATCCTGGTCAGTCACCTGGGCCAGTCCCCACTGGCAGCTGCACCTCAGCAGAGATGGAGGCACCCCCACTCCTCCCAGGGGGCTCAAAGCACGCTGACTTGCTGCCCCACCTACTCCACTTGCTTTTCCCACAGAAATCCCTCCAGGGAAGAGGAAGGGAAAAAAAAATCTTAAAAAAGAAAGAGCAACAGAGAGCAGGACAGACCAATATGTAGCATTTCCTGTATCATCCACAGGAAAAACCCACGCAGTGGGGAAGAGCTCAATGTCAAGGCTGGTTTCACCACACACACAGGCAGTTCCTCCTGCTGGGGGATGCTGTGTGATTCCACAGGGAACAATACAATCTTCCCTGACACAAGGAGTACCACTGCCAGCCACACAAAATTCCACAGGTCCTTCCCTTGCAGAAATGGCTGGTAGCAAAGAAGGAAGGAGGGGAAGAAGGAATGTGGGTACAGAGCTGGGGGAGAAGGAAAATGAGACATTCACTGTGGTATTATCACTTGTAAACCAGGACACACTCAGCACTTGGCCCCTACAGAAAGAAGTATTCTGCAAAATATGTTTCCCTGCACAGAGACTGGGCCTCCATCCAGTTATTATGTGCACATGTCCCTGCTGCGTTTTCAGTCTTACTTCAGGAAAAAAAAAAATCTCAAAACAAAGAAAACATCCCCTCATATTCACTCTGCACAGTGCCAAGCGTGCTCCTGACCATGTTCAATAATCTGTGAAGGCGTGTTAATCATGGGTGCAACACTTTTACACCTTGTGACACAGCAGTAAAGCACTTAATGTAAAACAAATTCCAGTGAAACAAGGAAATCAGCCGATCGTGGCAGCCCTGCTTGCACGTGTGATACATAAATGCACATACATGCTCCTCCGTGCAGCACGACCAGCAAAGACAATCTCAACACGTGGATTACAAGCACAATGACTGCAATTATTTTCTGCAAAGAAAAGAGCACCACAAGAAACGGCTGCTTTCAAACACAGCCTGACACAAACCCACTTCAGCGACTTCCACCGAGTTTTACTCAATCCAATTACACACAAGTACATCACTATTCATTTTGGCAATTTACTACCATAGGTGAAATAGGTGGATGAGCTTATTTATTTCCTTCCTTTTTTTTTGGCAAAAATTTTGCAAGATGAAAAGTAAACTTTACAGGAGAGAGAAGTGATGGACAAAAGCTGACAGAGAAGAGAGCCAGTGTAACACCCAGGTTAAGGCTGAAGAAAGAATGCAGAGTCCCTTGCAGCATGAGCACATCTCTTACCTACTGATCTGCTGAAGACAAAAGGGTTTTCTTCTTTTCAGAAACTGGACACTTGTAGCTCGTTGGGTCAGTCACACAAAGCTTCCCCGCTGCCAAAGGTATTCTTCTTCCCCTCGGGTTTTTGTTGTCGTTGTTTGGTTTTTTACCCCAGAGAGTAAAGGGCAGAACAGTGGATTCAGCAGGGGCAAAGGGTGGAATTCGAGATTTAACGGGCTGGAGAACTGCAGAGCTCTCTCCAAAAGATGCTGTATTTCAAGGCGCTTTCATTTGCAAATCCTTCTTCATCCTCAGTGTCAATAAAACCGAAGGAGGGGGAGTAAACTTTTTTTAACCGCAGAAATAAACCGGACTCCACAGAACGAGGAATGTGATACCAACCGGATTCGTGGCTCGACTTTTTCTTTTATTAAAAATAAATATACTTTCAGAACAGGCAATCGAGCTGGAAAGGGGTAAAAAAGAAATTTAAAAAAAAAAAATCCCAGAGTCAGCCAGGACCTGCCCGCGGTCGCTGGGAGGAGGATAGCGGTCCCTCGAGAGCGGCAGAATAAACACAAAGAGGGGAAAGTCCGCGTCCCGGCGCTGGCAGCCGGGCTGTCAGTGGCAGCGCCGCCCGGGGCAGTGGCAGCGCCCGCGGCCCCGGCAGCGGAGGGC
>WEIU01008314.1:350890-361358 GCA_013389925.1 Aegithalos caudatus
CCGCTATTGTGTGCGGGCACACCGGCACGGCGAGGGTCCCGGCCCCGCACACGCACCCAGCAACCCCAGCCTGGGCCCGGCAGCCGTGTCCAAACGCTCCTGGAGCTCCGGCAGCCTTGGGGCTGTGCTCATGCCCTGGGGAGCCTGGGCAGCACGCACCGGGGGAAGAACCTTTCCCAAATACCCAGCCTGAGCCTCCCCTGACACAGCTCCTGTCGTTCCCTTGGCTCTGTGCTCACAGAGGGAGAGATCGGAGCTGCCCCTGCACTGCCCCTGCACAGGATGTTGAAGACCAAAACAAGGTCTCCTCCAGGCTGAACACACCAAGTGACCTCAGCCACTCCTCATAAGTTTCCATCTAAACCTTTCCCCATCCTCGTGGCCTCCTTTGTATGCTCTTCTAAAATCTCTTTTATATTGTGGTGCCCAAAACTGCTCAAAACATTCGAGGTGAGAACACCCCATTGCAGAGCACAGCAGGACAAGCCCCTGCCTGGCCTGGCTGGTGATGCTGTGCCCGATGCACCCCTGGTCCCTCTGCAGGAGGAGCCACCTGGGAGCTGTGGAAGCACCTACAGGAGTCAGCCCCATCCAAACCAACCTGCCGAGCCACTGCACTGAAATGGGTTTATAGCAATGTACACCTGCCCAGGATTCACCCCCCTTTTTGCTGGCCAAATGCTGAGAATAAATGAAAGTGAGGCAAGAATAGATCATGACTGCCTATAGGCAGGGTATTAAAGGAGATCCCTGTATATAATGTTCTGCTTAAAACCAAAATGTACATCGGGTGATCTTCCAAAGCTTAGGTTATCCTAATAGGAAATATCCACAGAACTCTACTACTCTGCCACAGCTGGAAATAATGGTCAGTATGGAAAGATGAGACTGAAGACACTTCAGTTCTCCCCAAATGCAACTTTGATTTTGCTGCATTTCAGCATTTAATCTCATGATAAAAGATGGTGATCACATTCAGAGGTGGCTTTTGCTGAAGGCTTTAGTGCCTGGAATCACAGTGTGGAATTTCAGCTCCTAAAACAGTTTAGCTTTAAACATTCCACAACCTTTACAGCAAAGCATGGACACATCACCTTTGTGCATGTGACCCCATTCAAAAAGCCTGTAAAAGGATCCCAAAATGCTGCTACAAAGGAAGACTTAAAGCAGTCTTGTTTTGGAAGATCTAATAGAGGATTAGTAATGGCAGTAACACAGCTCTGCAGTGGAACCAGTCTGCATCAGAGAGGCCAAGCTCTTGTTCTGAAATGGCCTAAGCAACACCAACTTCTCACCCTGTAATCAGGGCAAATCCCCAGTCTAAACAAGGCCGAGAGATAATAAACTGCTCCTTCAGTAGGGACTTATTTGTGTACAAATTTGTGTACCCTGCCTCTCTCACAATCCACCTCCTCCTCCAGTTTTTGCATAGGGAGCCCTGGAATCCTCCCCCAGCGAGGCCATTCCTGTCCTGAACTCCCGAGGAGGACAATCTCCCAGTGACAGCTTCCACTTGGCTCCTGGTCATTACCTTGTGATTTCCAAAAAGGAGCGAAACAAAAAACTAAATGCAGCTGTCACGGTGTGTCCACAGCTGATTTAATACATAAAGGCCTGATCATGCAAATATGAAGCCCACTAGGCAGTACCAATTTGGTAAGGTTAGGGCCTAAGATGCCTCCAGTTTCCAAAAAAAAGCCCTGAAAGTGCAAAACCTGGCCATATGTCAAATCCCTGCACTGTGAAATTTGGCCTTCATGTGAGGAGAGATGGCATGATTCAGCCATTTACCTTTTAATCACCCTGAGCAAATAAATCCTTTCCCAAAGGATTAATAATTAATAAATAATTCCTAAATCTTAACATTGAAAAGAAAGACTTGGACAAAAATTCAGGAAGTCGAATTACAGAAATCCCAAATGCAGCATCTATAAACATCTATTTTTTTTTCCCCCTCATAACCAACACTCATTCACTGGAACGTTTTAATGGAAGAAATGCAGAAACACATGTAAACAGCTCATTAACATCCCATAACCTTACAGTTTGAAACACAAAGGGGAAAAAAAAAAGGCAGTGGAGAAGCAGCTACGGAAGGCCACATTTGCTGGATGCTGTGGGGCAGCGTTGTAAGGGAAATGCACAGCTAGAGCGAGGGAGAGAGTTATAAACTGTGCTTCAGTCACACATCCTGCCTCCCTCCCACATGCTCAGAGAAAATATGGGAGCAAGGAGAGGAGGCAGAGTCATCAGGAAAGCACAACTATTGCTTCATGCAGGCACTGGGGAGCAGCGAGCCTTGCGTGTAAACCTCGGCTCCTCTGCTGCCTGTTCCAGGAGCACTGCTCACGTTCATCCCACACCACTGGAGATATCAGCCTTATCGGGACTGCAAAAGGACAAAGCTGCAGAAATCCAAACTCTCTTCCTTCAAATACTCTCCCCCTGTGTCCTCCCTTCAGGCAGCTCCCCGTGCAGGCCGGTGCTCAGGAGCTCCAGCACACATCTGAACGGCTGCCAGCAGAGGAAGCGAGCAGTTTCCATACACACATCACGCCACAATGTGGGAATTCAGGAAACAACACAAGAAAGGGGTTCCTAATAACTGTTCCAGCGTGCTCGGGCCAATTTATGCAATCACACAAAGGTCACGGTGGTTGTGCTAAAATGCACAAAAGATAAGCACTACAACAGCAACTAATTCAAACTAGGAGAATAAACCTCAGCCTTAGGAAAACCTGGAGTTGTTGCTCCACCTACAATTTTTTAAGAGGTTGTCCTTCACATTCTTTAAAATTCCTCCATCTTAAAGTTCCTCCCCTCCAGGAGTGGCTGTAACTCTGGCGCCCTTTGTCCGCAGCAGCTGGAGCTCAGGAAGCTGCTGATATTATCCCTCCTGTACAGACACACCACAGCTCAGCTCAGCATCCACTCAGCACAGGGCACAGGGAACTGAATTCATTTCCCTGCCATCTCTGATCTCGGGCCAGTTTAACTGAGCTTTTCTTCTTGCACATAAAAATAAAGTGTTAGCAGGGCTCAGATGTGGCATTTAGCTCTTGAGGCCAGACAGAATGTCCCCACTAAAGTGAGGGGTTCTTTGTCTATAAAATAACATTATTGGGCAAAATAATGATCCTACAGTAAACAGACTGTAATACAAAGAAACTGTAAAAAAACCCTAAGAGGAGCTGAGGATGTTTGCCAGGAATGTGAGCAAGGAACAGGAATTTCTGAAAAGGGAGAGTAGATTTCTTGTCATAGAAGCCAAGTCAGAATCCCAGAATGGTTTGGGTTGGAAGTGACCTTAAAGCTCCTCTCATTCCATCCCCAGCCATGGGCAGGGACACCTCTCACTATCCCAGGTTGCTCCAAGCTCCATCCAACCTGGCCTTGGACACTTTCAGCTCAGTTTGACAGGTACTCATTGAAGAGAAGGAAGTAAGCAAACCAACACGTTTGGGAATACAGATCAAAACAATACTAAAAGATTTCAAAACCTTGTAAAAATCACAAGAAATGTGTGGAGAAAGCACCAAGGTACTGGAAGGTGGAGTGGTTGGTGCAAAGTCAGGCTGAGAGTTCAGTCTGCACTTGCAGAGGCCCTGCCTTGCTGCCCACATGTGCAGTGAGCTCAGACATGCAGTACTGCAGTTTTTGCTGCTGTTTTAGCAGCAGGGTGGCCATGGCCACCTTTAAGGATATGCAGAGGATTTGGTGTTGCTGCCACATCCAGCCCTGAGCTGTAACAAGGCCTGAAAGGCACCCTCAGGTCCTGCTGTTGGGTATGGCTGGAGAGCAACTACGATTTCTGAAGGGAAAGGGAATCAGACAGAGGAGAGATTGAGGCGTGAATTACACAAGTTATTATTCACCAAGATGGCAAGAACAGCTATTCACAGATCAAGAGCACCAGAAATTACCACCATCAAACTTGACATGCGTGGAATTGCTGGAAAAATTCTACTTCTGAAAACACACGAGCAGGAACAGTTACACACTACTTATTCCTCTAGCCTTCACTAAGTAACTGCTGTGCCTTTCTACACAAGTGTATTATTTTACCAATTCCACACAATAAAACTTTGATGACCACATAACTTGTGGGAGGGAAGTAATTGATATAGAAACCTCTGCAAAGCCAACTTCATGTCCTGTCTCTACTGTGATTTACACCCTAACACAGCCCCAGCTCATCTAAGGTTTTTCATGCTGCTGCGTGTTAAAGAGTTTTAAAAGTCTGTCAGTCTGGGAGGTGCCTCTAATGGATTGTAACTCAAGTGCAGCGTGGTTCCTGGGGTGAAGAAAAGGCCTGCAAGGAAGGGGGAGAAAAGGAACAGCTTACCCCAGTGAAATGTAATATAGAGGTCAGCAGTGACATGTCACTCGTGAGGTGATTGATCAGGTACCACCTGTAAGGAGAATTATTCTAACTGCTGAACCTTGGCCCCTCTCTGTGCAGAAATGCAGAAGAGAGCTGTGTATCCAGGAGAGTGGTAAACAACTGCCAACTATGGAAAAACAATGTTTCAGCTTTGTCCTAAATGCATTCACACCTCAGTGCCCTACAGTTAAATGCAGTTTGGGCAAAATAAGGTTAGTCTGGACAAAGTGATTTCCTTACAAAACACTGTTCTTCTCCCAAAGATGGACCTGTAAGCCTTTAACTGATGTCTATTATATGTTAACAACCTTGATGGAGGAAAGTTGACCACTCCCTTGCTTCTCTGCACTCTTACCTCTCAAGTCTCTTCAAAAAGAGATGTATCTTTAATTGAAAGATTCCCTCAACTTCCAGTGGATTTGGACCAGAGTGAACTATATGAATAAGGCATGGAGGCACTGAACTTCAGCACAGTACTTGTTTGCTCTCAAGGACTAAAGACTGTGTGAAATTACAAGTGGACAAGATGTACAGCAGGTTCTGCAGCAAAAACCAGACTTGCTAATCCTGATATTTCAATGACCATAAAGCCTAAGAGGGGACAACCATGGATGATTAGATACCAAAAAGCCCAACCTCTTCAAAGCCTCCAGGCCTTAAAATGGTGCAGCTGCATTGATAAATACCAGAGGGATGGGGGACAGGGGGTGATCTTTGATTTAAAGCTCTTGCAACTCATTTTTAATGCTGATGTCAGAAGCAGATTCAAAAGTGAGCAATGAAAGAGGCCCAACCAAGACCAATCTCTGGCATTGCCTGGGAAGGGTAAAGGCATGGTCTCAGTGAAACACTGAGTGCCATGTGCATGCAAGAGCTCTGCTAATTGCAGGAGCAGAACCATCTTCCTCTACCACAGAAGCTGCACTGAAGAGTAACCAGCTTATTCTGAACATGAAATTAAAGAAGATAAATGAAAGGAGAAAAAATGTTAGGTAGAAAAAACATACTGAAACAAAATATATTAATTTCTCTTAAATAACTGCTTCAAAAAGTGCCAATTAGAATTTTTATGAATACATAGATGTGCCCCTAAAAACAGTCTTTCCCCTGTAGTAAACTACAAAAAGATTTATAATTAGAGAGAGCAAGATATCAAGTTACAGGTAATTGATTAACATTTCATTTTCATGTAAATGAAAAACTAAAAATAGAATTATGGAATAAAGTCTGATTAGATTTTACAATCAATTTCAGAAGCTGCTGCCACATTCTGGAAGAGCACCAGCACTCTCTGCTGGTGATCTTTGTTCAACAGTTATCGAGAGAAAAATGAGGGACGAAAGTGCATTATGTGCTTGATATGAAATGCCATTTTTGCTTTAAATTGATGATTAATTAGATCCCTAGCAATCTGGCAAACAGCAACTCTAGGAGCTAGCTATGCTTTTGGAAACAACACAGTCATTACTAAGAGCTGCAGTTACTCTGGGCAATCATCACTCACTGGAATAAATTTCACTGTCTCAAATAAACACCTGATGTAAATGCTTCTCTCAGCAGAAAGCACTGCTGTGGTGCTGCCACACAAAGACAGGCTGGTGTGAGAAATTCCCATGATGCCAAATCCCTTGGCTCCACCCTGACTTTCCATCAATTTTTGGGCTATGCCAAGAAAAACAGCTCTCCTTAAAAAAAGTCGTACCGCAGCTCCAACACCTTCCCCAATAGGAGCCACAGTGGGAATGTGGCTGTGTTTTCATCAAAGCAAACCTGCTCCCAGCCCTGTCTCTGTTCCACCCTTTGCCAGGGAGCTGGAAAAGCTTTGATTCCCTCTCCCCAGGATGCACCCAAGCCGTGTCTCTTGGATTGCCCTACACACCTGATCCAGAGCTTGCACAGGGACAGAGAGGCAGCAAAAATAAACCCCTCAGTGCCAGCTGTCCCAGCTCCCAAGCTGTGCTCGGATCAGACACCAGGAAGAAGGGTTAAAAACTGGCAAATTGAATCCATGTGCAGCTCATGGAAGTGTGGGAAACAAAAGAGACAATGTTAAGGACAGAGTATTCATTTGCAAAGGGCTCAAGTTTCTTGGCTTCTGCCATCTGCTTCCCAAAGGCCATTTTTCAAGGTAGCTTTTTGTTCTTCAGTTTTGAATGTAGCTGAGGAAAGACATCCTACTCCTTTTTACTAACAAACTAAAGCTTAGTGTACACTCAATGGCTTAAAATATTTTGTCCTTTTAATTCCCTGGGGACAAGAAGGGAATGCAGTGTCAGAGGTGGAGCTTTTCTCCTGGGACTTGGATCAAACTCTTACCTGTCACAGCTGACCCAAAAACATCAGGCACCTCCATAAATATTCATTTACACCATGGTATTAAATACATAAAGAAATCCACAAAAAAATACACTTCATAATGCTGTATATATCTGTATATTATGTGTAGCGAGATACACAGCCCTTTTCATTGTTTTCCTTTATGAAGTAAAAATTGGGAAGAACAGCTCCTGAATTAGAGAAACAGCTCAGAGCCCTAAAAAGAACACACTCTGTGGTAAAAATAAGTGAGTTTTAACATAATTGTAAGTCAAAGTCAGGAATAATTGTTCTAACACATTCTGCTCCTGACAAATCTCAAATTTAGAAGAGCTTCACATCTGCTGAGAGTCCCAAGGAACTTTTCAAGCATTCAGGGATCGCTGACACTTGGCAGAGTGGGGCAGAGTGACAGCCAAATGCCAAGCACAGCTCTGAAACACTGCATGAGGAACAGACATTCCTGCCTAAGGGGGCAGAGCAAGTTTCCCCCTGCAGAGAAGGACAGGAGTTTTCAAACCTGAAGTTTTCTACTCTTCAAGGAATTTAATATTGTGGACATGACAGCATCCAGAGACCAGCAATCTACAAGGGATGACAAGATGCTCAAAGCCTTGAGAACCTATAGGAAATTAGCATGATTACTTTTTTAATATTATTAACTATACATGCCAGACTGCTCTTAAATATTCTCTTCCCACATTCCTACCCACACCTTTACCTTTGTGCCATGGGAATTCCGCATTCAGCTCTGCCCCTTGATCATTAATGCAGACTCCTGAGCTTCAGACTTCAAAGCAAGGCAGGATTAAGAGTCACAGGCTCAGGACTGGGACAGCATCAAACCCTCCCTGTGAAGGAACCTCAGCCTTGTGTTTGACTCCACAAGCATCTCCTTCTATCAGGATTGGGAAATTCAGGGATTTATGTGGAGCTTCCCACAGATTAAGTTAAAAAGGGTGCCTCATCTCCTTCCAAACACTGGTAAATGAAAGAAAATGGGAATGTCTCCTGGGGTAAGGTAAAGAAATATGTGAGTGCTCTACAAATGTGCAAGGGAAGAAACCAAAGGCTTCATTGTGTGGAAATGCACTTCTCTAGGAATGCTCTTCTCCCTCTCCTAAGCAGCCCATGAGAATGTTCTTAGGGAACCCATCATCCCCTACAACCCTGGTGGTGGTTTAGTTTTCATTCCTGACTTTTCTATTTTTCCCCTCTCACCTCCCTCATTCTTCTGCTCAGAATGTCTTCACTCCCAGCTCCCTCCTTTCTGCAGGTCCTTCCCTGCCATGTGCAGCACATTCCCAGTACCACCAGCACTACTGGCAGCTCCAGCCATGCCTCACTGCTCAGAGCTTCCAGCAAGGAGACTGACCTACAGCTAACACAATACAAATGAAGAAATCACAGCACACATATATCAAGATACAGGTCTGTCCAAGACTCTAAGGGATTTTTGATTCATTTCAATGTAACTTGCAATCAGCATCCCTTTGAGTTACATTTGAAAATTACACCAACTTGGCCAAGATTAAGCCCTGTCAGGTTCAGGCAGAAAGGCAGTCTGGGCTTTTACAGCTTTATTTGTAGCTGCTCTCATATCACCAACTTACAAGGAAATTGCACAACTCCAGACTAACACAGGTGCAGTTCCTTTAGTGGTAAGAATGCTGCTAGAGATCACCAGACTCAGGAATTTCCATTGACAACATGGTCTATACCTGCTCTGAGTTAGACACTGCAAAGTTACAGTGGGAGAAGCTGTTGTAGAGACACACACTGCCCTCATCAGCCTCATGATCCCTCACAAACCCTGGGCTAAAGTGATGGTAGATGGTCTGACAGAGCAGAGACTTGCTGAGAAAGCTGCAAAGCCAAAATCAGAAATTTCTCTGCCTAACGAGAAGGTTGCAATTAGGTCATTGCTGAGCACTGGGTAAGCAAAGATCAGAGCAAAAACATTCCCACAGAATAACTCAGATGTGACAGCAGGTGCTTGGAATGAGAACAAGGATTTCATCCACATGGTCCTGCTGCTGAATTATGTGGCTAAACAGTGATCCTGATGGAGCCAGCCCCCAGCAGGACACGCAGGTGTCGGGATACACAGACCCACTTTAGCACAAGCAAACTGAATTCCCAAACAGGAAAGCCCATGTCCGACTTTGATGAAATTTGACAGAGCTCAGAGCAATTTTCAGGTCAGATTTAGGTCATGGATGTCACAATGTGTTTTTTTCTTTTGTATCTTCTGGACTCCAGTTTGAGCAATGCTTCTTATTTCTGAACCCTATTTCTGCTCAAATACTCCATCAATTCTATCCCAACCCTGCTCAGCTCAGGCTGGATATTTTGGTAGACACAAGACCTTTATTCAAACGACAAGGAACTTCAATAGAACACTCTCCAGGCTGCTTTTGGTCACTGAGACTCCCTCCCTTGGATCCTGCACATGGATTTACCTGTCCTTGGGGCAGACAGGTCAGGAGAGGGGAGATTTGTGGGTTAATGGGATACTGTTCTGATCAGGGAGATTGCATTACAAGGCCATGCCTTTGGACACTGCCTTCTCCAGTGTGGCACTTCAGTTTACAACTGGGGATTTCTCCTAATTAGATTGTACTCTTAATTATTTATGGCCTATATTATCTGCAGAAGCTGCCCAAAACCTAAGCCTTATTAAGGATAATCAGAATAATCATATTTTTCCCTCTTTTGTAAAGCACCTTGAGCCTTGCTGATGACAAGTGCTAGGATGTGATTAGACTCTTAATGAAAAATTATCATTAGAAAGTGGAATAAGAATGAAAAATTAACTGAAGTGAAATTTTCTATTTTATACTGCATTGGGGCTGAATTAAGAACCATTTATCAGAGGCGATGCTGAAAATTTTAACCTGAAAACTGAGTGGGATGTTATGATGGATGTTATGATGGGAGAGCGCAGGTGAGGATGCCAAGGACCAGAGCTGGGGCCTGGATGTTGTGAGAAGTCTGAAATATGGAAGTGCTGGGCACTCATGAGTGCACCTATTCCACCAGGTGCAGCCAGCCTGGGCTGCTGCCAGCACCAAGAAAAGCAGTGGGTGCTCAACATCACACCACAGCTCCTCCACACTGAAGATTTGTCTTTCCAGCCCTCATCTTCCCCCAAAATAAGTATCCTGGACCTGAGGCAGATGGGGTTCGAGCTGCTCAGCCCATGCGGTGGAAGTCACGGTGAATATCGATGGCGCTGCCTGCCTCAGACCAATCCACAATCCCTCAGACCGTACCGGGCACGGCCGAACCCAGGCACGGATGCAAAGCTTTTAACCCTTTGGGGATTATCACCCTCCAAATTTGCTCTCTCGGAGATCAAAGCAGGAGGATTTGGAGACGTTTCTGTTCAGAGCTGGGGCAGGTGCGGGTGAGCTCCTGCGGGGCTGGGGCCGGCGGGAGGAGAAGGACAGAGCGGGGACCATCCCCGGCGGAGATGGGGCAGAGGCTGCGGGTAACAAAACACCCCCGGCACCGCCTGGAGATGACAGCGGAGCCGGGGAGAGGCCGGAGAGGAGCAGGGAAGGCTCCCACACACCCCCGAGCCTCGCTACCTCCCCACGCCCAACCCGCCCCAGAGCCCCCGAGCAGCGCGGGCTGCGCCCCAGCACCGCCCGGGGAAGGAGGAGGAGATCCCCGTGAGGGCAGCGGGAACCCCCGGCTGCCCTGCCCCGCCTCGGGGGGCCCGTCCCGGGCGGTGCTTGAGGGGACAGCTCCGGCCTTTCCCCG
>WEIU01008314.1:361398-409581 GCA_013389925.1 Aegithalos caudatus
GTAACTTTCAGCAGGCGGCTGCAACTACGGCGCCCGGCATCCCCCGGCGGGGCGGCGAGCGGTGCCGGCCGGGAGCTGTAGTTCCGCACGGGCGGGGGAGCCGCCGGGCGCCTGAGGGGAATCGCGGAACCGCCCGGGCTGGAAAACACCTCTGAGAGCACCGAGCCCAGCCTGTGAGCGATGCCCACCTTGTCAGCCAGCCCGGAGCGCTGAGTGCCATGTCCTGTCGTTCCCTGGACACCGCCAGGGTTGGGGGCTCTACCGCCTCTCTGGGCAGCGCCTTCCAATGTTCAACAATGCTTTCCGCGACGAAAATTCTTCCTAATATCCAGCTTGAACCTCCCCTGTTCTATCCCTGGTTGCCTGGGAGCGGACCCCGACGCCCACCTTCCTGTCAGGGAGCAGAAGGGCGCCCCTGAGTCTCCTTTTCTCCAGGATGAGCCCCTTCCCCAGCTCCCTGAGCCGCTCCTGGGGCTCCAGGCCCTTCCCTGGACACACTCCAGCCCCTGCTGTCCTTTCTGAAGTGAAGGACTCAGAACCGAACACAGCACTGGAGGAGTGGCCTCACAGTGCCCGGTCAGGGGACATCACTGTCCTGCTCCTGCTGCCACACCATGGCTGGGACAGGCCAGGTGCCACTGGCCTCCTGCCCACCTGGGCACACCTGGCTCCTGTTCAGCTGCTCCTTTCCCACCAGGCACTTTCCAGCCCCTCTGCCCCAGCCTGGAGTGTTCCATGGGGTTGGTGTGGCTGTAGGATTTAAGTTCTTAACTTTTTATTTCAGCTAGCTCTTGGTATCAGCCCCCTGAACCTGCTGTATGTGTTCCCTTCATCACATCCTGAGCTTCTGCAACAGCTTTGCTTCTAATCTTTCTTCCACAGTGTTTTCCAACAGGCACAATTCCTTGCTCCAGAAACTTGCAACAAAAGCAATAAAAAGGTAAAAGCCAACTTGTTAAAGAAGTATTAGCAGGCAAAGCTTAACGAAAGGCCCTAGAAACTCTGTCACTGAAATAGCCAGCTGCTGGCCATCAACGGTTCAGCTCCTGTGGTCTCATGGTTATGTTTCATCCATTTTTATTTATGGTTTATTTAAAGCTGAGTATCTCTCTGGCCCTGCTGTGCCATGTTCCCTGTGTTGAACACAGAACAGTACACAGAACAAGCCATGTGGAAACAAAAGAATATTTTAGAGATGTGAGTAGGAAGCATCCAAAGTCAGGTGGAAAAATGCTTTTAAGCAGAGACATCTGTGTGTACAGAGCATTATTACTGCTTACTGTATTTAATTACAGACAGCTTTGTTTTGTTACTTTTGAAGGAGAGAGGAAAAAGCCAGCAGAGGTAGTGGCCACACACCAACCTTCCACTGTAAACACCCAGAAAGGAGGGCTGGGGGAAAGTCTGTTATTGCTCCATGGGAGTGCAGCAGCACTGGGGCACAAGAGTGACACAAAAATGGGCTGTGCTGTCACAAGGCCTTGTTTGCCAGAGCCAGACAAGGAGGAGCTGTTACAAGATGTGGTGGAATGTTTTTGTAGTACTGGATTTCCAAAATCCACGGCCTTTTTGTGGCTGACAAGCCCCCTCCTTTCTTTGCCTCGTTCCTGCAGCTGTCGGAGGTCTGCACCCCTGCCTGGAAAACATGAGCACAGCACAGCAAAAATGTGCATCATTCATGTGCCATCAGACAATGCTTGGGAGTTACAAAGGAGGGGAGGAAGAGGAGGAGGAGACCACAGCGCTGCAGTAATTTGCATTATTTTTACTTTCTTTTCAAGAGTCACTTTTACCTTGAAACTGTAACAAGTACATAGTCCAGAGCAGCTTCACCACACTTCAGCATTATTGGGTTTTAATTCACACCCCCTCATGACCAGGTAAAATTTGACAGTGTCTGTTCTAACACACACTTTCATTTTCTTTTGGTAATATTCCATATATAGAAACTAACTGAAAAGCAGAGTCTGTGTTGTGAGCTGTTGCTTACCTCAGGGATTCTCTCCATGGTTCATCCTTATACTTTGTGCTGTGCAGAACCTCCACTGCTGGGGATTTCACTGGGAATCAAACCCCACCCTGCTCACTCTTCCCAGATCCAGCAGGAAGATCCACAAGCAGTTCAGCTGGAGCCTCTCCTCAGAGCAGAGCTGAGACTGCTGCCATAACCCAAAGCCAGGCTGGAGAAGTCCCAGGTTTGGTTTTGAGCCACTCTGTGCTCACATTTGGGCCCTGCAGCTGGCCCAGGAGCCAGCACGAGGCAGCTCCCATGGAAATCCAGCTCCAGGCACTGGCAGCACCTTGCTGGGCCTCACTGGCAGTACCTGCCACGTGCTGAAGCCACACACAAACCTCAGTGTCCAACTGTGCAGTTCTACCATGCTGCTTTCAATGCTTTTAGGATCACAAACTGGAACAGAGGCACATTGCAATTGTTTGCCTGGAATTTCATTTTTACCTGCCTCAGTCTTCAAATTTCCCCATACACTGATGATAAATACATTAGTTGCCCAATACGAGGCAAGTTCTCTAGATGAAAATCAGTTGAACTTGAAATTTTCTTACTTGACTTGCACATTCAAAATTTCATCTTACTTTATTATGAGGGGCATTGAAGTTTTAACTTAACAGCACACCTGTGGCAATTTACTTCCTTACCAACCAGTTCAGTCTGATGATGACTGGATGCTGATAGAGCCACTGAACAAACATAAAAGGAGATTTACAAATATTATAATTAGAGCAAATAGGAAAAAGAGATCAGATCCCTGATGCTAGAAGATATTTTAATGCAGACCATTTGAAAAATCTGAAATAAGGACAACATACAAACTGGAAGCACGTTAAATATGTTTATTCAGCAGCTATTACAACCAACCTCCAAAAAACTGGAGTCCCCTCTGGTTTCTGAACCGTGTCAAGTGATGAAAATGCCTCTAGGATGGAAGCTGGACAGTGCACTCCTTTCTGAGATAGAAGTCTAACAGGGATTAAACTCTTTGAAAAGGCAAAATATAAATATATACACTCTAAATTCACAACAACAGCTTCAACTCACTACGTTAATTCAAGTGGGGTAACAGTGGACAAACCCACATCATGTAAACTGCAGTTGGAAAAAAACCTCTGCTCTCTCCTGCTGCAAGGTCCCGCTCCTGTTTACATTCTGGGATGTGCCTCTGGCAGAGCTGGAATACGGAAGCGCTGAAGTGTTGGATCTCAGGGGCTGTGCACGGGACCGGGGCGGGGGGCTCTGCTCTCTACACGTTGCTCAAGGCATCCACACCAGGGAGAACCTTACCTGGGGGCAGATAAAACACAGCAGCGGGGTTAAGAACCTCTCTGTGCTCAAACAACTCTGCAACGTCCAAAGATACGTAATTTTAAAAAAAGTAAATCAGGAATTATAAGTTGAAAATGGAAGAGTTTGGCTCCACATTGACCACGGTGGTTCCATGGACCTGCTCCACACAGTAAATCCATCCAGAGTTAGGCCTTAAGTTTTATCTCCCCTGTATCCCAGGTTCTGTGGTGCCCAGGGTGCAGCTCTGAGCTCACAGTCAGGGTCACTCAGCTCTGCACACAGCAGGGACACAAAACAAATCCTTTTCCTGCTGCACACCAAGGACAACTTCCAGCCCCAAAGCACAAACAAGGGTGGCTGCAGGGAGGAACAAGAAGGATGGGAGCTCCCAGCCTGGAGCTGGAATGGGACAATTCAACCCCAAGGATCAAATGGACCCAAACTGATCCAAGGGTGAGACCTGGGGACCCTTTGTCCATTTTGTGACCATTTTGGGTCCACCTTGGGTGCAGCCCTGGCCAGGCTCTTGTCCTGCCCAAGGTGTACCCTAAAAACTTTTCAATAAATCCCTGCTTCATTCTCCAGCTCTGTCCAGTCTCAGGTCAGCTTTTCCAAGGCATCAAGAGCACAGCTGCACTCAGATGTCAGCAGGGAGACTCCTCACAGAGCCCAGCCATCAATCCAAAATTAACAGTAATGGCACATTTCTGGCCAAGTCTCTGCTAAGGCCAGATCCAAACACCCAACAACCTTTTCCATTAAATTTAATGGCAAACAGATTTTTGATTGGATTTAAGGAGTTGCTGCATACTTTCTTAAATCCCTAATGGCATGTAAATAGAATTCTGGGGAGTGTGGTGGAAATTTTAGGAATTAAGAGAAAAAGCCTCCTACAAGTCTCAATTCTTTAACTGTGACTAAAACACCCAGGTTGAGACATTTACATGTCTCTTTCCAACTGGTGGAATAAAAGAATTTGCTCATCTTTGAGTATAAGGGCCTAGAATAATAAAGAGTAATGATTTCTAAAGCATTTTTAGCTTTGTCCTACTTTAATAATGAACAGACACCACCACTCTGGTTTTGCCTTTCCTCAGAAAAACAACTTTCTAACGCTCAAGCTGTGCAGCAGGACTGAACTGTAACCCTGATCACAACTCACTAGCTTGCTGAGTTTTCAGGGATTTTTTTCCCCCTTTTTTCATCTTCAGAAGCTTTTCTAATTAGCCAGACTTCCGTTACATTTAAAAGATCACACACACAAACCCATATTTTGGGCCAAAGCTTAGACAAGTTTGTGCTTTTGAATACACAGCGTTTCCTTCGAGCCATCTGCATTCTTTCCCTTCCCCATCACTCCCTAGGCAACAGAAACAAAAGCTGTCTCCCATCTTACTCCTGGAAATAGCAGCTGCAAGGCAGTTTATTGAAGTTTCTCCTCTCCAGAGGAGTTGACAGCATTGGATAATTTACACACACTGGGAAACGGCAAATTACCAGAGGAAATGAAAAGTCGTTTAGAGAACAATGGAACTGGTTACAAGAATCCTGTCAATCCTCACCATTCTGAATTCCAAGTACACCCGTGCAGGTTTCTCGGTGAGCACTAGAGGGCTCCCCAAACCCAAGGGAATTCCAAACAGGAAGAGGAGGCTCCTGGCAAGAATTCCAGACTGTTCTGATGAGGTTTCCCGAACAGAAACCTCATTTTAAACAGGCTGCTTGGCCTGTCCTGAGGGATCAGTGACAATATCCAACCCACTCTTGTTTCCTATCCCAGTATTTTTGCTTTCTGGGAGAGGCATGCTATGCTGTTTGCAGGAATATTTCATTTTCCTTCCTCTCTGAGGGCTACAGAACAGCAGCAAGAGGAGCTTGTGGCTCCAAAGCTACACGTAACTAACTCCACATGGTGGGACAGAAAAGCCATTGCTCTGTTGTTGTGCTTTCCTGACTACCAACACATGGTAAAGCACCCAGAACTCCACATTTACTCAAACAAATGAAGATAAAAGAGGATTTACCCTCTAGCAGCTCCAGGCTGGCACCACCTCCTGTGCTGACATGGCTGACTTTATCCTCAGTGTTCCACTTGGCACAGCAAGTAGCTGTATCTCCACCACCTGTGGCACAAACAGAATCCATGAGATACACAAGAAATTCGGATTCTGGACAACTGAAGGCCCACACCGAAGGACAGAGGGGAATATGGGGAAAGGAAAATAATTTGGCCAGTATTTTTAAACACAGTGCTGACCAGCAGAAGCATTCTTTGTGCATTTAGAAAATCAGAAACACAACTACTTACCAATAATGGTGATGCAGCCTTTTCCAGTTACTTCTACCACTTTGTCCATCAGGGCTTTGGTTCCTTTGGCAAACTTGTCCCACTCAAAGACCCCAACTGGACCGTTCCACACGATTTGCTTGGCCCTTCCCACAACTTCAACAAACTTCTTCACACTCTCAGGGCCACAGTCCAGGCCCTAAGAGAAGTGAGAGAAGTCACTCACTACTGACCCCCAGCTCAAATCACCCATGCCCAGCCTGAAGCTTCCCCCTCACCCCAGACATTAAATAAGAGTTTCTCTGCATTCACAGACAGATTTGCCAGCAGCTGCTGCAGGAGGGTGGAGTCTGGCGTAGTATTTATCTTCCTAACACCAGTAAATCAATTTTAAATCAATGTCAGATTCTTGAAGTCTTAGTTAGAAAACTTTGCCAACCCTACGAGAATTCCAGTCAAATAAAGCGATTTCTACTGCATTCAGATCTGCAAGTGAGAAAGGAATTTTGCTGTTTTAATCCAAATCTCACAGAAGCTACTTTAGACTTAAAAAATCAGAACAAACAACAGGGCTTCAATTTCATTAAGCCAGCAAACTTTACACAGCTTGACTGCCCTCAGAAACATTTGCCAAGGCTCACAATTACTCTTTCTACTCCTTTAAGAGGTGTCCTACCCACCGTGTTCTTTACTGCTGCTCCCATTCCAACCTACCATCCAGCCAGCAGGAATGCCTGAAGCCACTGTGGCCTCCCCAGTCTGTGCATTCTCATCAAATTTGTCAGCAGTGATAAAGTCAACAGGCAGAGTGATCTTCACACCATTCTTCTCTGCCTTGGCCATCAGGTCCTTGACAATTTTTGATCCCTCTTCATCAAACAGAGAGTTGCCAATCTAAAGGAAATATTTGGGAAAAGCAAGAGGCATTTGTTTAGCTCCTGGTCGTGACAAAAGAGAACATCAGCACCCAAACTGCTCAGACAGCAATTCTGGAAATACTGTTTTCTTAAAGCACATGGAGAGACATAGCAGCAATCTTGAGTTTTGCAAAGGGATTGTCAAGTAATTTCTCAGTGCTCCTACTCTTGCAGACAGCCAGGACAGCCAGTGTTCAATCCCAGAACATGTAAGGGGCATTCAGACCACATCCTTCTCTAGGAGCAGACAGGGAATTGTTCTCTTACCTCCATGTTGTTGAGCACTTTGAGGAAGGTGAACGCCATTCCACCACCAATGATCATCTCATTGACTTTATCCAGCATGTTATTGATCAGCTGGATCTTATCCTGAACTTTGGCTCTGGTGAGAGAGAAGAGGAACAAGAATAAATAATGAATATTGTGCCTATGGTATGTCAAGACTGTTCTGCAGAATGATCCAACAAAAAAATTGTTGGGAACAGGCAAAAAGAGAATTTCTCAAGTTAGCAGGCCAGCATTAAAATTCAACTTCCTAGAGCATTATCCAGCCCTCCATTTCTTTTTTCCTGTTTAAATATAAACCTAATTTGGCCCTTTAGAGCCTGATTTTCTCCAACTGCCCAGCCAAGTTAATTCACCCGATGAAATGCACCTCGCAGAGCTGCAGTGCTGGACTGGGCACACACATGATGAAAACTGGCTGAATTAAATATTTCTGCACAGCAGCAGTCACTTGGTTGTGCATCTCCCTTTGCACAGCAGGTGCTGGGGCAGGGCAGAGCCCAGGCAGCCCCAGCAAGGCCCCATTGCATAATGAGAGGTTGTGTCAGTTCACAGAGTGCTGAGCTGGGCACTGCTGTACCCTGAACTGGGGGGAAAGGTCACTGACAATGTCTGGGCCATCACGTGGCTCTGACTGCTCTCCTGGGTGAAAAACTGCCTCATCTGGGCAAAAAACTGCTGGGGCTGTCTCAGGGGAACTTCAGAGGTCAGGAGAGACAGTGAGCAGCCTGACTGTATCATCACAGGAGCAGATGTGTCAGTTAGCTCCTCTCCAATCCACACCCCACATCTCAGAAGTCAGCTACAAATCTGAACTGCAGGTACACTTGAAAGGAAAACACCTGCTTAAATCAAACAAAAACATGTCATTTGTCAGGGGAGTTAGAGGAACACAGTCACAATGTTCTTGAGTCTTACCCTCCAAGAATTGCCAAGAAGGGTCTCTCTGGACTCTCTAGGGCCTTGGCAAAATAATCCAGTTCTTTCTTCATCAGGAAGCCAGCAGCCTTCTGAGGCAGATTGACACCCACCATGGAGCTGCAGAATTAAAGTAAAAAGGAAAGGAAAAATTTACATACAGAAACACTCCCATGTCTCACAGCATCACAAAGCCAGCCCTTTAGTCAGCTGCAGCAATGAGAACAGCTATCACCTGCAGGAAAACACACACAGGGGCTTTGTTTTCCTAGTTTGATAAGACAGCTGTACACACTTTGTTTCTGACATTGGTTTTGCACAGAAATATTGATTTACAAGACATTATCATGTCAACTAGTGATCCAAGATACTGGAGGACAAATAAGAACAGTCAAGAGCAGGAATTTCTTCTTCCAAGGGGACCACTGCAGTCTGCAAGTACATGTATCTAACACACTCCATGAAAATAATCACTCTGGAGCGATTAATCATTTGGAAAAGAGGGCTATTGTGGTTGCAGGACATTTTAGGCACACCCTAAGCAACTAATTTTTAGATCTTCAAAGTCTAATAAAAGTCAGTGAAAGTCTTAAGATCTTGTTTCAGCTTTCTCCTGTACCCAGAGACAAACTTGAAAGAGCATACACTGATGATAACTAGCTCCAGTAAATCCACTACTGAGAACAAACCCAGCAGAATGAGAGTGGGATAAGTCCAAAAGGAAGTGCAAACCCCTCAGGGGCAGTATTTGCTGTGTTTTCACAGCAGATACTGCTCTGCAGCTCTGCCTGTGGAAGGGAACAGGTACCCACCTGTGGGCTCGGTGTGCGGTGCCAAAAGCATCGTTGACGTAGACATCTCCCAGTTTGGAAAGAGAGGCTCTGAAAGCCTCCACCTTTGCAGACTCAGCCTTGATCTAAAAAGAGAAAGAAGGACAAGTTTGTACTCTGAGACTTTGAATCTAAGCTCAAAGTCAGCTATTTGATTCATGAACACAAAGCAAAGGTCTGTTTGAGGAACTCATCAGTTCATCCGGTGGGTCACTGTTTTCATTTGCTTTTTCCCAGTCCAGCAGGACCAACAAAAATGTTTAAATGGTTTAAATTCCACTTTAAACACCCCTGGACTGCTGTTGCTGAAGACTGTTCCCAGTTCTGAACTGCAGCACCACAAACCTTTCAGTCTCTCTCCAACAGACTTCCAGCGATGCGAGGTGAACACAGGCAGCACAGGAAGGGTGTGGAGAGAAAAGGCCATGCTGAGATCAGGCTAAACAAATTCATGCTCACCCACTGAACAAAGCAAGCACAGTCTCCAAGAGACACAGGTAAAAGGCTGAGCTCCTGAAGGACTGATTTAGCCACTGCATTGAGGATTAACCAATGAGGATTAACTGATAAAAGGCCTGCACACTACAACAGGCCACAGTGGAAGTATCCAGTGCTGGGAATGTGGACAAAAGTGCAGTACATAGTGGGTAAGAGCAGGTGTATGGGTAAGAGCAGGTGTATTTCTGTTACAAGACTCCCCCAAGCATCCTACCAAATGCACACAGGATGGTTTATGCAGTTCAGCTTTCCCTCCCACCAGCAGAGCTCACCAGGGCAGCAGGTGACTGCTCAGAGGCAGCTGGCAGGAACAGCCCAGCCTGGGCTCAGCTCAGCCCCTCTGCAAGGCTCCTCTGCTCACTCAGCTCCTCACCCCACAGGCCCTGCCAGCCCCCAGGGGTGACACCACAGGGACAATGACACCCCAAGAGATGGCAGCAGGGCTCAGCACAGCTTTGGGGCCCTTTTCAGCAGAGCCTGAGCAGGACCACACAGATTCCAGAGCAATGCTGCCAACTGCTCCCCACTCAGCAAACTGCCTGGCTGTGCAGAGACAGTGCTCCAGTTAGAGCCAGCACCATCTGTGAGCACAACACGAGGGGCTCTGACAGAAGGAACCACTACCACTGCATCTGCTTTGGAAAAACAGTGCAAGCACCAGTCAGCAGCCTGCAATTCTGTATTGCATCACTGTTTCCTGGAGAGGTAGCTGGCACTGGCACCTCCCCTGTTGTGCTCAGTGCAGTGTGTGCTTCCATAGGCACACACACAGCTAAATCACCTGGGCATTACAGAAACAAACAAAACCAAGGGACTGTCTCCCAGAGAAAAGGAAATTCCTGCCCCACTCTTCTCCCTGCCACTAGACTTGCAGTGGCACACAATTCCAGCAGTGAATAATTCCAGAATTGCTCAATTTCCCCCTGCCATCTGCACAGGCTCACCAACTCTGCTGTGTTCCTAAGCTACAGGAATCCTGTGTCAGCCCATAAAGGGCACCACTCCATGTCAGCATTCTCTCCAAGCACTGGATCTGAAGAGAGCCAAGGCCTCTGTAAAGCCAGCAGGGTCACCATGGCTAAGAAAAGCAGCTGTGTAGAGCAAGCACTCTGCTGACCTTCAACAAAATGTCAGAGGTGCAAGGCAGCCTGCTTCTAGAGAACTACTCTGAAGAGCAGACAGGCTTAGAGGAGGGTTTGATAATCCCTGTGCTGCAGAGATATCAGCCACATAACCCACAAAGCAGCATCTTTCTTATGGGCAACAAACTGTCTCCAAATTGGTTTTCATTTTAGACATCCCAAACTGAAGCCTAACAGTAGCAGTTTCTTGCACAGCTCTATTTTGTTTTTTTCTCCTTTTTTGACAGTCATCTATAGCCTTTCACTTCAGCTTTTTCATCTTGAAAATTCACTGCATTCCATTCAAAACTTTTGCACAACAGTGGGACACACTGAACTAAAGATCTCTGGCATCCTGTTAAGAGCAGGTTCACAATCAGGGCTTTAGAGTCTGCTGGCTCCTCATCAATCTGCAGCAAAGCAGAGAAGACCAGAGCAGGCACACATGAAAGCCAGGCTTGAAGTTTTCACCTTGTTCCCTGAAGCATCCTTGCCTTTCCCTTCCTCTTCAACGTGGAATCGGAGGTTCTCCAGCAGGATGACTGAGCCAGCAGCAGGATTAGCACAGGCCTGCTCCACCTCAGGACCAACACAGTCCTTCAGGAACAACACCTCCCTGCAAACACAAGACACACACTGTAACCTCACCAGTGACCTCCTGGGGGAAAGAAAAACATCCAGGTGCCCTGGCAGGGAGGGCCTGATGTACACCAGGCTGCTTTTCCACTTTACCTGCCCAGGAGTGCCTTCAGCTCCACAGCTACAGGGGCCAAGGAGAACTTGTCAGGCATGGGGACACCATCAGGGCGACCCAGGTGACTCATGAGAACCACAGACTTGGCCCCATGGTCCAAGCAGTGCTTGATGGTAGGAACAGCTGCCTTGATTCTGTAATAGCACAAAAGAACTAATTAATAACTCAATTAGAGTTTACCATGCAAGCAGATTAGTACCACTTACATGAGCCCCAGGAGTTGTCCCTCAAAAATGACAATAGAAACACAACAAGAGCCAGACAGAACAATTCCTTAAAAAAGCATCAACAAAATTCTCCATCCCAGCCTGTTTGCATACATTTCACTGTTATCTTCCAAGCAACGTAGCACATGGAATTGAAATGCATTTTGTAATCTAAGTTCTGCAGATTGCTCAGCTAAGAAATGCCAGGACACACCTGAACACTACCAGGCTTCCTGGATTACTCTGGGATCCTGCAGCAAGAGAGAAATGATGAGCAGGGAGAACACTGTGGGGAACAGAAGTGACTCCTGCCTGCAGGGGCAGACAAGCAGGGCAAGACATCTGGCATCACCATTTCTGAACCCCAGGGTTTGTGTGCTGCACTGCAACAATTATTCCAACAAAATCAACAAGTTACACAGCCCCAGGGTAAGCAGGAGGCACACAGACAACTTTCACACACAGCCTAAGGGATGTGGCTGTGAAATGGTCATGGCCAACTTAGCAAGTTTAGGATCTCTAAAATAAGACATTATTTTCCATATGCTTTCCACAGCAGCCACAGTGAGTATCAGCCTTGTAATTAAGTGTAGTTTGCTAACAGCTACAGGGAGTTTCATTAAGAATTGTTGGACTTTCTCTGACACCTTTAATATTCTGGTATGAGCAATGACAGCCTAATCATGGCAATGTTTCAGGTACTGGGGTGAAGTCAGAGACACAGCAGACTCTGGGGCCTCCATCTGGGATGGAAATTACAGCTCACCTCTGATTGTTGGTTATTTTGTGATCCTTCATTGGAACATTGAAGTCAACCCTAAAAAAAAAAAAAGAAAATATTCAGCAAATTAATTTTATTACTTATTCCTTTTATTTAATTTTAAATAATCAACAAAACAATGAGGGAACCTGCCAGTAAAGGTGCTGGCTAGAAAAGCAGTGTTACAATTAGAGTGAGATGTTCACTTCTGCCCTGCCACCAAGCTCCATTCTGAAATCAAGGTGTTATCAGCCATTTCTGCTTGTGATAACACCACAAATGGAGAGCAACCACTGCTAGAATAACTCAGGAAAGCTGAGCCACCAACACATCCTAATGCTCAGGATCAGAGCAGCAGTAATGCTGAACAGGAAATAAACCCAGATAGAACTTTTTATTTTTAAACAATATGATTTCAGATCCCCAATGAGGAACATCCAAAGGAAAGGGAATGAATGATGACTAGTGACCTTGTGTTCTCTAATGAGGTTTCTGAAATACTTGGCTGGACCACTGTGGCCTGCAGGCAGTTCAAGGAAGCTTTAATTTCTGTCTTCTGCAGCTCTAATCTCCCTGCAGCCAGTGCTGTGGCTTATCATTCTCCCTGGAAGACCTGACTTGGATCTTGAGGTGACTTCCTGAGCCGTGCCAGCTGAAGGGCTGGCAGGGAGGAGTTCCAGCAGCCCTCTCCTGGCATCCCTCGTGCCCATGTGCAGGAAGTTGTGTAAGCACAGAGGCTGAAATTGCTCACTGAGCTACAGGAGGGAACACCCACGGCTGGAACAGCGAATGGCAGAGAGCAGAGCGTGCATCCCTCATCCTTCTATACATTAAAGAACACCCGAGTTCAGCAAATGTGTGAGTGAATCCCCCTGCAGCCCACTCAGCACGGGAAACAAATGAGAAGAAGGACAAAAGCTGCCAGCAAAACAGGAGTAGCTGAGCAGAAAGAAATTGAACTGGCAGCCCACAGCAGTGGTCGAGTTCTAGAAGGGGCAAAGAAAAGCATCGGTATTGGGCCATTATCCTAAAAGGAGAGAATAAAAGAACAGTTTGCTTTACAGAGCCATCAAAACTACAAAAGAAAGGTCCAGCTCAGCCTTCTTCCCCCCTGCAGACCATTGAAATCTGAGCTCCCCTCAGCCCTCTCTCCTCCCCATTCTCAACTCTTCCTGAAGCTTCGGCAGCAGGACCAGAAGCTGAGCAGGATGTGAGTACCCAAAATTACGATGAACGTGAGGACAAAAAGAAGAGGCATCGATTTTAGTACTACTGAGAGCACGTGGTGATGTTTCAGAGAGGTGAGATGTGGGCACGGGACACGGAACCTGGCAGCTCACCTGGGTAGCCTCTCACAGAACAGCAAAATTAATTAATTAGCATTAATTACCAGAGATTTTTGAGCAGGCAAACCCAGCCCATCGCCTGCCAATGCATGGCTGCTCTCTGTAACATGACTCAGAAATGGAAAAAAAACCCAGTCAGATGGCCAAAAAAAACCAGTCAGGTACAGACTTCTACAGAGATAGAAAGATCTTTTGTTGTAACAGATTTAGAATCTGCACAGAAATCCCGAGCAAGCTTCTTCAGTACTTGTTACACCGGCTGGTTTCTGATAATCAAATTTTTAGGGAACTAGTTCAAAACAAGGCTGAAGAGACGAGGAGTAAGAAGAGCAAGTCGTCTATCAGACTGCGAGTGAGAGGAGCTATACTTTTGCTATCCCTGCCTACTCACAGAGTAGATAACACACACGCAGCAGTCACGTTATAGTGACCTTGAACAAACTACCCCATAATAAAAGTATTTCGAGCAGGACCTGTCACGATGTACAGTGGTGCCCTTATCTCCCAGGATTTGGCAACAATTCTACCACGAGGCTTTCAGGCACTGATGCTTCATAAATAAGCTATGAATGCCTATTTTAGGGTTTCAGACCAGGATGTGCTGAAAACCTGTGGTGATGCCCCATCCCTGCAAGTGTCCAAGGCCAGGCTAGAAGAGGTTTGGAGCAACCTGGTCTAGCAAAAGCTGTTCGTGCCCTTGGCATGGGGGTGGAAAGAGAGAAGCTTTAAGGTCCCTCCCAATCCAGGCCATTCTGTGATTCTATGATTTGATTCCTGCGAAATGCTGAGTTATTATTGGTATTTGATACCTGGGCAGAGCCGTATCTTCCCTTTTTTACTGCAATGCTTTTTGAATTCCCATTAAGGAAAAAAACCAACTAGCAAATACGCATTTTTGGGGTAATTCTCTGGAATAAAAGCACGGCAGGCGGGCTGGATTTCCCCTGAAGCCGCCTGTGACGGACACACGTGCGAGCGGGGTGATCCAGGGCGGCAGAGCCGCGCCGGGATTTACACCCTGCCCGGCCGCCACGTCCCCCGCAGGGAAGCCGGGCCGGCTCGACCATGATGCAGGAGCCTCTCCAACACCCAGCGACCCAAAAAAAATGAAACTAAAACCGCACCAATCGACACGTGCCGGGCTCGGACAAGGGGCTGCTTGCCGGGGGGCACCGGCCCGGCCCCAGCGTAGAGGACGGAGCAGGGCGACCCTCAGGGGGCGAACATTCCCCCCGAAACGCCTCACCTCATGACGACGCGCTTTCCCTTCACGTCCACCTTATCCAGGGTGAGTTTGTTGGAGAGAGACATGTTTGCTGCCGGCCGGAATCACTCCACTCGTCCTCAACCCGCTCCGCTTCGCCGCCTCCGCGTTCTGCCGCAGCACCGCCCGCGCCGCCACCACCCAGAGCGACTCGCCCCGCCCCTCTCGTCAGCAATTGGTCAGTGATGTCCTCTCTGGGTTTCTATTGGTCGAGAGTCCTGTCAGTCAGCGGACGTCCCGCCTCTCGGGGGCGGGGCCTGCGCCGCCGGCTCCGGTCACGTCCCACACGCAGCCGCCGCTCCCTGAGGGCGCCGGGAGTGCGCGGGGTTCTGTGCTTGAGCACCGAATTAACGGTTCCGCACCTTATCTCAGGGAAAATCACCCATAAATGGTGTCTAAACGTGTGTCGGCTGGTGGGAATCCTTCAGGTGAAGGGCAGGCGCTTCACGGCTGAGCCAAAGGCCTGGGGCAGGCCAAGCGTCGAGCTTAAAGGGCGAGACAAAACCCCGGATATTTTTAAGTGACCTACATAAATGCTTCTCAAGACAACTGGGGACAAAATAATTGTTTGAAGAGATACCCCTTGCAGCAGCATGGTTTAATAGGATTACGGAGTGGTTTGGGTTGGGAGGGACCTTAAATATAATTTCGTTCCACCCCCTGCCATGGGCGGGACACCTTCCACTGTCCCAGGCTACTCCAAACCCCAATGTCCAACCTGGCCTTGGACACTTCCAGCGATCCAGGGGCAGCCACAGCTTCTCTGGGCACCCTGTGCCAGGGCCTCGCCACTCACACAGGGAAGATTTTTTTCCTAATACCTGGTCTCAACCTACTCTCAGTTTGAATCCATTCCCCCTTGTCCTGTCACTCCGGGCCCTTGTAAATAGCCTTTCTCCCTCTTTCAAGTAGGTACCCTTGGGGTACTGGAAGGCCACAAAGCTGCCTTTTTTCCAGGCTGAACAATGCCAGTTCTCCCAGCCTTCCCTCACAGGAGCAGTATTCCATCCCTCATGCCTCCTCTGGACTTGCCCCATGTCCCTCCTGTGCAGGGGACCCCAGAGCTGGGGGCAATCCTAACCCTTCCCTGTGTCAGCTCAGAGCCATTCCCTGTCCTGTCACTCCATGCTTTCATAGCAGGCTGGTGGCTGCAGTCAGGAATCACCTGCCCCAACATACGTGCAGCCCCTAAGGCAGGGCAGTGGGCAACAATAGCACAGTGCAATGCACAGGGCTGGGTGAAAAAGGAGCTCATGGGCTTTTGTTGTTTGCCCATAGGATAGGCCTTTCTCTTGCTGACAGGGTTATTTTTTTGCCAAGCTCACAAAAATGTACAGATACCGCTGAGAAAGTGGTGGGGACAAAATCAGTTCTCTGCTGACAGAATGGTGGTGGAGTGAGTCCAGAGAAGGGAACAGAGCTGGGGAAGGGTCTGGAGAGCCAGTCCTATGAGAAGCAGCTGAGGGAGCTGGGAAAGGGCTCAGCCTGGAGAAAAGGAGGCTCAGGGGGGCCCTTGTGGCTCTGCACAGCTCCTGACAGGAGGGGACAGTGAGGCTGGGCTTGGGCTCTGCTCCCAGGGAACAGGGACAGGAGCAGAGGAAACAGCCTGCAGTTGTGCCATGGGAAGGTCAGGCTGGACAAAAGGAAGAATTTCTCATGGAAAGGTTATTAAACATTGCAGTGGCTGCCCAGGGAGGTGTAGAGCACCATCCCTGGAGGCGGTCAAGGAAGGACTGGATGTGGCACTCAGTGCTATGGTCTCATTGATAAGGTGGTGATCAGTCAAAGATCGGATCCAGTAGTCTCACAGGTCTTTTCCTCTAACCTAAATGATTCTCTGATTCAAATGAGCATGCACTGACAAGAAATGAAACACAAAGCCACCTAGAGAGCCAGACTAATGCACTGCTCACACATGGGTGAAAACACCCAGCCTGAGGCCGAAGGGTGGGAGTCTCCTGCTGCAAGACTTGTCAGGAAGCTCAGGACAGCCTGGATGGGCTCCAAGACATGTTAAAGGTGTCAGTCCCAGCAGCAATAAACCCTGAAATACACAAGTGGGAACAATCTGACAGGTGACATGCTTACATTGCTATAAATCTACAATCAAGGTTCAAATTAAATTAGGTCCAGTAATGGTCTCCATGTTGACTGCAGAGTAAATCAGGGGCACCCAGGGGTCCCTCCTGTGACGTGGCAAACCAGCCCCAACCTTGCAGTCACCAGGTGGGTCCTGGTAACCCAGAGCCCTGGATAGTGCCCCCAGAGTCCCCTGTGGGCAGGAACATCTGGAAGTGTCAGTGTGAATCAGCCTTCACCAAAGCCTCAGAGTAAATCCTAAATGGGTCCTGAATCCAGGACCAGGACCTGAATCCTCCCCTCAGGAGCTGGGATTGCCTGCTTGAAGCACAGCTGGCCAGAGCCACTTCTACCTGCCAAGCCAGAAGCACAAGTGACACTGCAAACCTTCCAGGGATTCCAGTGAGCAGATAAGGAGGGGGTTCTCTGGATCCACAGGAGCTGTAACTGTTTAACTGCTCTGAAATTAATCCCTTCCTGTACTACTTCATGCTGTGCTGCTTTCTCCAAAGGCAAAGGTTAAATTCCTGGATGCTGACTCAGAAAGGAAAGCTCTTCCCAGCTGTTGCCCACAGCCCAGCCCTTGCAGCACCTCCTGCTTTCCCTGGGAAATGGGTTCATTCATTAGGACAGGGCTTTAATTTCAAAAGCTTGCCTGTCACCTTCTAGGAGTAAAAGAGTGGAGCAGGAAAGCCCCAGTGTGTGGTGGCAGGAGCACAATAACCTGAGCACCCACAGTGATTTAGGACAGTTGTGTGCCACAGCTGGGGGAAAAGGGACAGCAGGACACTGGTGAGTCCCCAGGTAGACAGGACATTCAGAAATAAAGGACTAAGCAAGCCATAAATAAAAATGACTGAGAGTACTCTATGCAGTAGGACCAACTCCACTGTATCCCATGGGATAGGAGAGTGTTGGATAAGAAGTTTGGAGCAATCTTGGTGCATTTATAAAGATCATTGTTCTGGCAGAAATGCAGCCATAGCTCATTCAGTGTTGTCTGGTTTTATCCTTGTTTGCTTTTCTCCCGTTTCTTTTTGTGTGAAGAACATGAGATAGAGGAGCAGGGAGGATGTCACATGAGAGCTTGAGGTGGCAGAACACAAATACAGACGGGAAATGGCCCAGGCATGAGAATTTGTGTCTTATAAAAGGAGTTACAAAGAAAGGGGAATACAGACACACATTCAGAGCTCACTTCCACGCTTGAGTCACCTCTCTGTCCTTCCCTCCTGTTGTGAAATATTTAGAATATATTGCAAATATTTAAAGAAAAAAAGCCCATGCAAACAGTTCAAGCCCTGCACTTTTAAATTAACCAGTGCAGCAAAGCCAGGAGGGCAAAGGGCTGGTAATGACAAACCCAAGGAGCTGGAGTTAGGCCTGTGAGCACCCTAGGAAGTCATTGCTAGGAATATGAAGCAGCAGCTGTACTTTAGACTGGCACAGCCCTGTCCTGCACGATCCTGCCTCACTCAGCCAAGAGGAACGGGACTGTGCAGGTTTAGGCTGTGGTGCACTGGGGTGTGTTTGTGAGAGCAACGGGAGAGCTGTGGTTTGGAGACCAATAATCTGCATTTCCATCGGTGTCCTGTGACCCAGGCTGCAGAAACTTCCTGCTCTTAGAACCACCCACTGCAGTTTGAGCCTCCCTTCAAAAACAGGCTGCAGCACAAGGCCTGAGTGTTCTCCTTGCAGTGGGACATGGTCAGTATTCAAGCACAGGGATTGTGTGGGAAAGATAAAGAGCATCCAATCTGGAACTGTGGGAAAAGCTGCCTGGAAAACAGGCCCGGTGCTAAGGGGCTGAAGGCAGACATCTCCTGGCTGCTCCCTCACCTGGCCAGTGCCTGCACAATCTCACTGCCAACACCTGCAGGGACCAAGGGCGCCAGGCTGTCCGTGCATGAAACTGAATGAGGGGTTAATTAAAAAATGCTGAAGAATGCTCTGTGTCTCTTCTTGCTATGTGTGTGTGTACAGCTCTCCAACTCTCCTTAAAAATTTTATTTTAGAGATAGATGTGTTTAATGCAATACAGACAATCCAGTCTTACCTGGTCAGCAGTTTTCCTTCATGACCAAGCAGACATGGAACAAATTCAGAGCTACTACTTAAATTGTCCAGTCAACTGGAAGGCAAAAAAAACACCCTCACATTGCCCATGGCACAGCTCTGCTATCAAGGCAGATGCTGAATTTGTAATGAGAGTCTGACCTCAAGGGCTTGTCATACTGCTCTGCAGAGATGTGGTCTAAAAATGTTACTTTAAAAGGGCAAAAAACAAAAGAGCATCTTAAAAAATGATGTAGCCACCCTGAACTGAAAGCATCGAGGGAGTGGTTCAAAACTCCATGCAGGAACTGCATGCTGGTAAAATGGAAACTGGATTCCATCAGGGCTGAGGTGATGTTGGAGGCAGCAGCTGCAGAGGCTCCAAGGTTAACCCTGGCTGTGGCAGGCTGCAGGAACACAGCATTGCTCTGCCTCTCTAGTGCCACACACTCTAAATTCACATAAATCCTACCATTAGCTACAGTATCACTTTCTATCAGGGCCCCTAAAGGTGGTATTTGTTCCACTGGTTTTTACACTGTAGATGAACCTCAATTTGATCACACTATTTACTCATTTTCCCTAACAAACAGTGCTGTGGGAAGCTCACTGCCACCAAGGGAGGGGAGGCTGCTCTACTAAACTGAGCTCAAGAAAAACTGAAATCAAGGGCTTGTAACAGAATTTACTCTGGGGCTGCTCATGTTTTCACTTAGGAAACATCATTGACCTGGCAGGTTTCAGGAAAGGAGAAACATCTTAAAATTACAGGAGAGTCTTAACAACTTTTAATTCTATATTAAAGCTGGTGTTTCTTGAAGTACAGTGAAGGGTGTTGGCCAGAAAAATGCAGATTTTTGTACCACAGCTTACTCCATAGGATTTGGGGCCTCCTGGCTGCTTAGCGAGGTTTTGGTTTGGCTTTTATTTATTTAATTCAGTCTGAGCTAAAACAATTTGAAAGGAGAAGGTTCATGCACTGCCTTAACCCAAAATTACTCAAGGCCTAAATTAAACAGTCCCAAATATTTTGGTTACTATTTTTGTGCAACAAACCTGCATTTTCCAAACCACAAGTGCAAAAACTGTAGGTTTCCACACCTGATGGGGCAATACTAGGCCTGAGACAGGCTGAGAGGATGAAATTACAGGGTTGCATCTTAAGGAAAAGCAAAATTCTTCATCTTGGATACAACTTGAACCTGCACCCAGTGACAGAGTAAGAGTCAACAGGCACAAACTAAAATATGGGAAATTTCATCCTCACACAAGAAACCCCTTTTTTTTGCTGGGAAGGGGAGTGAGCCCAGGAAACACCTGCCCCAAAGGTGTGGAGATGTTACAAACCTCAGCCCTGGGGGAGAGCTCTGGCTCTGCTGGGCCACGTTTTCACTGTGTGACCTCCAGCAGCCTCTGCTCTTCCCCCCTTGGCTAACACAGGGATGCTCCTGCATGAGATTATTCCACAATTTCCCAACTTTCACCAGCCCCACTTGCCCCCAGCTCTACAGGCTCAGGGTTTGCTCCAGTGTTTGTGTTTTAGCAGAGCTGGAACCACACCTAAACCCCAAGCCTTGGCCTTCTGCTGTGACAGCTACAACCATTTAAAGGAGATGAAAAACATGATTTAAAACAGCCTTTGGATGCTACATTTTTATTACAGAGCTTATAATTGCCATTAGAATGATGGAGGCACAGTCTTAAAAGAATAGGAAACATGAGACAACATGTTTTGAGATGCAAAGAACTGTAACAGCCCTACATTAACATTGCAACCAGCATTCACTTCTCCATTCTTCATCCCTAAAACTGAATAACAAAAATTCTCCAGTTTAAAACATTTTAAATGAAAATTCTAAGCAAAAAATGTTGAAAGTTCTAAGAAAAAAAAAAGTGTAGTTTTTAATAAATAAAAGTGTTTTCTTGCTTCCATTGTGTTCTGGCAACTTCACATTCTTTTTTTTTTTTTTTTTTTGTATAAAATTTCAAGTGTTCTAAACTCTTTTAAAAGTTTGGTAAGATTCAGAGTAACATTTAAAGCCTGGAGCATATGTATTTTTTATTAAATAGAGGACAGGTTTATAAATAGCTAGACACAGAAAACAATAAAATAGACAAAGGAGTAATACAATATTGTTTGTAGCTGACTGTTTCCAAGTGATACTTTAAATTTCTGAATCCAAACTGTCTCCAACAGAAGCCACCTATTTACATATTAAAACATTTACATTTGGGAAAACACTGAGCTCCCACACATGATTCTACTTGCACTGTACATTCAAACTGAAAGAGATTTTGGTTCTTCAATGTAAAGCACCTTTTGTAATATTTTTATCACAAGATAAACATCCCAGAAGTCATCACCTCACCCTTGGGGAGTGCTGGACAGAGAATCTGCTTTCAAAAATCTGAGTTTATCACAACTTGCCCCAACCCCTCCTTGGGCTCAGTTATTTCCTCTCCCCTGAGCCTGATCCTCTGGCTGTCCCTACAAGCTGCTCTCACATCACTCCCAGCCAGCAGCTGCTCTTATTCCCTGATAATCATCCTGAAACTCTTTAAGTGTCCTGGTTTGGAAAAAGCCTTAGTTTGCTGTACCTGGATCAAACACTGAGTTTCACAGAGAATGATAAAGCCTAGAAAAAACACCTGTGTTGGGAAAAAGTTGGAGGTAAAGCCATGAACATTCAATCTACACAGCATTTGGACAATGAAAGGTTGAAGACAAAGTGCTCTAAAATATATATTTGGAAATTGTTTAACAAGTTCTTAATGCTGCTTTATTTACTAACCAGGAATTCCAGCCTGAATTCCCTCCCTGTTTGCTGCAGTGGGAGGGTGATGTGTCATTTCCATCTGAAGGAGTGACTGAGACCAGCCACAGCACAGACAGAAATATGTAAATACCTCCATGCCAAGAACACAGAGAAGGAGGGTGGATGGATAAACAAGACAACTGAAATCTCTGCATGATTGTGAAGCACTAAAACCCATCCTAATAGCACCAAACAGCTTTGGGTAATGATCTGCTTTGTAAGAACAGCTCTGCTGCTGCAGACTGAGAACAAATCCTCATGGAATGGCTGAGCAGTGCTCTATCTCAGCATGTAACAACACCACATATTACATACAGGTGTAATTTAATTTATAAAAATACTCTACATTCATGTAATATCTCTATATTCAGAGCCCAAATCCTGCTACAGAAATGTTTTGTTTCTTGAACCAGCAGTTTGTGACACTGCTTTCCTCACTGCACTACAGGTACCCTGATTTCCTAACAACACAATCCCACCACAGCTCTTCTGCTCTCACACAATGGGATTTTTCTGGTGGTTCTCAGATAAAATGCAAGAGCTGTTTACTCAGGACTTTTTACATACACAATCTATGCCCTGACATCAGGCTTTGAGTTAAAAAGCAGAACGTTAAAGAGAATCTCTTTGTCTTCACCAAACTGAATATTTCTCCTCTACAAGCACAACTGGTGCACATTTACATCATGGACTGCAGTTCATAATTAAAGTCAACATTACTGAACCCAGCAATTGCTGCCAACAACTGCCTCAGCAGTGGATGGGGAGAGCAAGGTTCAGTGAGTAACAAACAGCTACTGCTGATGAGCATCCTTCTCACTGAGGTTATTTTTGATATTAATGATTTCATGAACAAAAGCTGCATTTTGATATTGCAGTTCAGCAACAAATGACAACTGTCTGAATTCATGGTGCCTGGATCTGCACAGACCCAGCAGAGGGAGCTTGGATCAACCAGTGCAGTGATGCTGAGCCACTCCTACAACACAGACACTTCACAGGCAAAGCCTGAACTCTAAGGGTTTTAAAGGCAGCCTGTGACAAACTCCCCAGGCTGATTGAAGGAGTGCCAGTACACCCTGGTGGTGAGCACTGCTCCTTCCTAAAGCTGAACACTTTGGCTAAAACCACCTCACACTGATATTGCATTCAGGTGTTGCAGGAGTTTTTGGCTTAGGAGAGGTTGGGGATGAGCAAACCTCCCAACCCAGAGGACCTTCAGGCAGGCAGTCTCAGGGCAGGGAGCCTTGGGGAAGGATGTGCAGAGCTCAGGGGGGTACAGCCCCAAAGCTCCCCGCTTTCTGCCACGCAGGAATCCGGATCCACGGAGATGATTTGAAGCCTGGAGTGTGAAAAGCTGGAACCAGATGTTGGCAACAAGAAAAGGCATTTGAGAGGACCCACTTCTGGCAGAGGGCAGGCTGTGGGAGTGAGAGGGTTCTGAAGTAAGGCACATCTCTGCAAACAGAACCTTCAGGATTTTGCAGAAGCAAGTTCACAATGTTTTAACACAGTACTGAACTCCACTATGCATAAAATAACCTGGTATAAGGCTGGGAAATCAGTTTCTGCTTCCTCAGTTTCCTTAATTGTATTTTGACAATTTGCCAAAATAAATGGAATGGGAGCCCTGTTTGTGAGCATCGACAGCCCCACACCAGATATTTTTGGTAAGTCTAGATTAAAAACCCACCAAAGACCCTGGAAAGCCACTGCCAAAACTTCCTCTACACTGAAGGAGAAATGCACCCAGACCTCCCCAAGGCTCAGGACACACCAGACCTCACCACAGCTCTTTTGGTTGTGTTTTTTTTGCTTCGAGGTTTCTTTGTTTTGCCTTAGAGGGTGTTGGAGGAGCGAGTGTTTCATAAGGCTGTGTCATCATCTTCTCCAAAGTCCCCCACCAGCAGGGAGTGCTTGTCTGGCTCGCTGAGGGCGATGCTGTTCACAGAGCGCTTGTCTGAGAGCAGGGAGTTGATGGAGGCTCTGCTGTAGGTGATGATTCGATCCATGAGGCTCAGCTTGGGGGAGGCAGCCCCCCTCTCACCCATGCCCACGTGCACGCTGATCTCTGACGGGCTCCTGTGCCGCAGCTGGCCACGGGCACGCACCTCCAGCTTCTCAGAACTCGGTTTCTGGTACCTGAGGAAGGAACAGCCAAAACCTGTCAATAACTCTTGTGGGCCTGGTATTTCTGAGCCTGAGAATTGCCAGCTCGTCCCAAGGGAAACCTTCAATTGTTTTCTTCCTTTTTCCAAAACAACTTTGTATAAACAATATTTTATTTCCTATAACAACCTCTCTCCCAGGTGTTGTTTGCTATCTCTGTTACTTAACAAATAGACAGAGGTGTCAGTTCTATGGACCAGTAATGTGCCTTTTTTAGCACAGCATGTTATAAAAAAGCTGGATAAATTGTAAATAAAGCCTTCTGACTGGAGTCAAGCATCTTTATTTCATGTCCTATTCTGACACCTCTGGAGTACACTGAAATATGGATAGAGACTGATTATACACAAGTCAGAGGCGTTTATAATTTGACCAACAAGATTTCTCACAAAAACACAAATGCCACTAAGGATTTCCCATTCTGAATGCTTCTGAGCTGTACATTTCTTCACATTAGAAATTACATTTTTAAACACTACTGTCCACTTAACACAGAGTTGCCTGAACTGTTCTTCAAAAGCCTTCAAAATCTCTCCCACAGTCCCACATTTATCTTCTGTCACTCAAAGTAAAAGACCTGAGCTTCAAATCCAAGTTACAAACCACAAGAGTGTTCCTACTCACATCTTCAAGAGCAAAGAAGAAAGCACAACAGAGACTGAGGAGGCAGCCATGGCTGCAGATCCCATCCAGGGCTGCAGAACCAAACCAATGGGCAGGAAGACACCTAGAAAATTACACCAGAATAAGTTCAGAGCAGGAACACTGCATTATTCATATATTAATAGACATAATTTCACACAGACTGTCTAGTTTTAGTTGGTTTTTAAATTTGTTAGTAAATGGGATTTTAGTTTAAATGACCAATATTTAATACATAAGAATTTGTGGTTTATCTCAACTGGAACCTCAGTCTGAAACTCAGAGGTGGCATGTCCTGCCCATCCTGCAACAAAACTGCTTGTTCACAGGATCAAGCTTTTTCAATAAATCTTTATCTTGAAGCTATTTTGTTTGCTGAACACATCCATAGTAGCCACAGTGTGGGAGTAGGACAGCTCACAAATATTCCACTGCAATGTCCCAGGCAGAGAACTCTGCCCTTCCTGACAGCCAGAAATGAAGACAATGGAAACTCTCCCAACAGGAGTAAATCACTGCAATCTTTACTCCCTGAGCCCAAACCAATTAGTGCAGGCAGCACTCACACACCTGCAGCTATGGGAACTCCAATGAGATTATAAATTAGAGCAAAGACAAAGTTGATCCGGATCCTCTTCACGGTTTTCCTGGATAAATCTATGCTTGCTACCACGTCCATCAGGTCGTCCTGCAAGTTAAAATGTTTATTGGAGCAGTGAGACAGAAAGCACACAGTCCTGTTTTACACTGGATGTAACAGGCTAATCACACTAAGCCCTCTGGAGGCTGCTCTGCTCAGTGCCAATCCATCATAATCCAAGTAATGTCCACAGCACCTCCCAGGACAGCTCCAAACACTGAGCACAGCCTGCCAGGGAGCTGCTGATGTGTAGGAAGAAGTGCCTGTAACCCTGGAGGTGCCACGGTGAGTTACCCAAATGTAATTTATGCTTGCCAAAGGGCAGGTCACTTTGTCTTCCTTTGCCACTTTCAAACTTTAATTACCCCCAGATGTGCAGTACTCAGAAAACACAGAAGATAATCACTGCACTCAACACAGCGAGGACAATCTCTGCTCCACTTCTCTAGCTGATGGAGACTGTGCACCCCTGCATCACCCAAAACACCCTGGGCCTTCTGACTCCTCCTACAGCTCCCTTGAACTCTGATTTCTTACCTTGATGAGAACCACATCAGCTGCCTCGATGGCCACGTCCGTGCCCGTGCCAATGGCAATTCCCACGTTGGCCATGGCCAGGGCCGGGGAGTCGTTGATGCCATCTCCAACCATGGCCACCCGCTTCCCTTCGTCCTGGAGCTGCTTCACTTTGGCCACTTTGTGTGAGGGGAGAACCTCTGCAAACACTTTGGTGATGCCAACCTGAACACAGAGAGAGAGAGGGCACACAGCTTTTCCAGCAGCTTTCAAAGCTCCTGCCTGGAATGATGTGGCCAGGAAGAGTGAAACCCATTTTATCATTCATGAGCTAAAGAGCAAACCCAGCTGATGACATGAAAACTGCTCCAAATTCACAGCTGATGTCACTTCTATTCAAGAACTTCTTGCATTCTTTATTCCAAATTTTTTAAAGCTACCATCTTTCACAGCAGACCAGCCACCAGCAATATGAACCTGCCACACCCCTCCCTGCTGAAACCAGCCCCAGGACCCCAGCCCACCTGGGAGGCGATGGACCGAGCTGTTTTGCTGTTGTCACCAGTCATGAGGACAACTTCTAAGCCCATGCTCTTCAAAGTGCACACTGCCAGCTCAGCCTCTGGCTTCACAGTATCTGCAATAGCTATCAAGCCACACAGCACTCCTGAAAACAGAAAGAAAGCATTTGTAATAAACATCTTCGTTAATTTTGGGGAAAAAAAAGGAACTTTTCCCCACAGTGAGGCCAGTTCCAGAACCGGTTCATACTGACAGTAAGAACTGGGATGAGAACAGGTATTGGTGCAGCAAGGTTTAAAGCAACACAAAGCATGGACTGTACAACCATAATGAAAAAGAAATTCCTTTTTCCCCTTTTGCTTTCTTTGAAGTCTTTGCACTATATTGTTATGCCCAACTGTCCTGTCAGCCAAGAAAGGCAGGAAGAGCCTTTCCCATACTAAATTTCTATAAAACTGATGAATTATCTCTTTTCATCCCATTACCCTGCTTGAGGTGTAGCTGCTATGACATCACTACTTATTAATCTCTATATATGTGATGTTTGAAGTGACATTTAGTGGCAATCAAGCTGAACAGAGCATCAGCCCTGAACTCACCATCCACAGCTGCCAGAACAGCCGTGCGGCCTCTCCGCTCGTGCTCCATCATGGCTTTGTCCACCTCATTCCTCACCAGGAGCCCATTCCTGGTCATCCACTCCCTGTTCCCGATGAGAACTGAGTATTTCTGAGAGGTCACAGCAGCTGAAGGAGGAAAACACAATGTGGATAACCAGGGAGCTTCCCTGCAGCTCACCCCAGCGTGCACTGGAACAGCATTGCAGGGAATCCAAACAGAAATGAAGAATTCCTCAAGACTTTCTGCTCTACCACCTCTTCACGTGACCTTGAAGAGAGGCACCAGCATCTCCTCAGTCCTGGGGAGTCACCCCATGTCAGAGGGCCAAAAACCATGGGTCAAAGGACAGTAAAGGACCAAGTGACCTTCTCAGTGCTTCTGATTTCTATGAACAGCCCAATGGAATTGAAAGACCTAACAATGAGCAGTTCTTGAGTGAAAACTCATCAGTTATGCAAACATATAATTTTGGCTAGCAAAAGGTAACTTGGGACGAAGCAGAGTAAAGCCACAAAGAGCTGACAGACAACTCCAATCCGATTTTCCAGTCCCATATTCAACAGGCAGCTTGAAATTGTATTTAACTGAAATGTTCTGAGTGATGTGTGAGCACAAAATAAACTGATAAGCAACTATTTAATGTGTGCCTTGATGTGAGCCCAGTTCTCCAAAGTGGAAATAAGTGACCACATTCCTAAGGATCCTAAAGACATAGAAGCAAAAATTGTCCATTTTATTCTCTAACCCAGAATTACTTACTTGGCAGTTCAGCATCAATGATCAAAGCAGGCTGCACTGATTCATCTGCATTCTCCTCAATTTTCACAAGTGTCACATTTTTAACATTGTTTTCTTCAACCATTCTGTTTTTCCTGTAGAGTAATGCTTCAATATTGGTGACTTTGCAACTAATGCCACAGCCTGGAACTACCTGAAAATCTGTACATGTCCCAAGGGTTTCTGAGTTCAGCTCCTGGAAAAAGAGGATGGAAATTGATGAAATTTTTTAAAAATGTAAGTTACAAAGCCCACAAAATAAAGTGCAGTTGAACAAAGAGGAGGAGGGAGATAATCACCAAGATCTAGTTCTGAATAGTGCCTCTAATACCGAGTGATTTGTGTGGCTCCACAATTCTCAGCTTTCCCAATCAAACACAGCAACTACTTAATGTGCATGGAGATCTCGTGGTGCTGAAGTCCTGCAGGAGGTGTTCTCCCCCAGGGGGGAGCAGGCTGTGTGGGGGAGCCCCTCACCTTTTTGCAGTACTTGGTGATTGCTGCTCCCAGGGGGTGCTCGCTGCTGCTCTCCGCCGTGCCCACGATCGCCAGCATTTTGTGACGAGGGAGGAGGTTCCCCTCCACCAGGAACTTCACCTGCATCACCTCTGGAGTGCCGTGGGTGATGGTCCCTGTTTTGTCAAACACAACCACCTTCACCTGCAGGGGAGCAGGAAGATTTCAATCCATCAACTGAGCAGAGATTCCTTGGGAAAACACACACTTGGTACAGTCCTACACATGGCCCGAGTGTAATAAGCTCTGTGAAGATTTATCAAGTCTGAGGGCTGACCTGCAACTTCTCAGTGTCTTAATTATTTGCAAGACAGCTCTTCAAGTGTGTTTTGTAAAGCAAAGGTTTTAATAAAACAAGAAAATAGCAAACAATACAGAAACAAAAAGCAAAAGCTGAGCACAGGCGTCAGAGAAGCCTCTGGCACCTTGCTGAGACACCTCAAAAAGCCCTGAGCACCTCTGAGCTCGGTATTAAGTACAGGATGATCAAGAAGGGACAATTTTGCCTTGCTGCCAATAGAAACAGCTGCAGGTTTTGAGAAACACTTCCAAAGCCCAACCAGTGCCCCTGTGCTGGCCCTGCACCAATGCCAAGGAGAGAAGAGCAGAAAGTTCTGGTGCTTTTTCATAACAGTCAGGGGTAAATCTGAAACTGTGGGCCTGAAATTTCTGAGCCTGAGAATTGCTAACTCTTCCCCAGGGAAACTTTTCAACAGCTTTCCTTTTTGCAAACCAACTTTGTGTAAAAAATATTCCTTTCCCATAACAACCTCTCTCCCAGGTGTTGTTTGCTATTTCTGTTACTTAACCAATGGAGAGAGGTGTCAATCCTATGGAGCAATAATGTGCCTTTTTAGCACAGCATGTTATAAAAAAGCTGGATGAATTGTAAATAAAGCCTTCTGATTCTCTTCTGCCTGCTGGCTGGAGTCAAGGGTCTTTATTTCATGTCCTACTGCGACCTGAAACCCCTTTTTCTTACCTGGAACACCTGCTCAGGTGTGGGGAGCATTCATACACCCAACTTTAACCAAACACCCCAACACAGAGCCATGACCCAATGATGCTGTTTTACACCACAACAACACAAGGCTGAGATCAGAAGGCTAAAAAATGACTCCTTTATTTAGGGATACATCTCCCTTATATACCATTTTACACTGACCAATGTGATTGGTGAAACAAAGGCAAACCTTTTCAATCACATTGGTCACACCAGAGGGACATCAAGAAGTCCCTCCTGTGAGAAGGAATGAATGACATAGATACCATTAGAAAAACATTCCTTCTGTTTACAGAAGTTCCCTGGGAAAAGAATTTCAGAAAACCAAAACACCTCAGGTGTGAAACCAGACTACAACCCAACATGGAACACCCCAAGCTGGATGGGACCCACCAGGACATTCCAGGACTGTTTGTTTTGCCTTGTGTAACATCTGTCAACTGCAGTGAGGAATTACTTGTGCTAGCCAATGCCTGCTATCCCCCACTGCACATCCCACCTAGGACCCCTATAGCCATTGCCATAGCACTGCCCATGGGGACTGCAGATCCAAGGCCACCACACTGTTTCTCAGTCGCTCCTGAAAATCCTCAGGTTTGTTGGGTTCAACAGAGAGGCCACCAGTGACCAATACTGACTTGCCAGTTGTCAAATTGTGGGGTTCAAATTGATATTAAGGGAATGATTGACAGAGGTATGGATGTTTCTGTGATGTCTCATCTCTGGCCAGCTGATTGGAAGCTGGTAACTCCCTCAGGTGCTCTCACAGGCACTGGAGGTGTCACTCCATGCCTGCAAAGTGAATCTGTAATCAGCATTACAAGACCAGAAGGGAAAAAGGCACTGATCCTTCCCTATGTAGTGCAGAAGCCCATCACAGCATGGGCGAGACATTTGCTTTCTCAACGAGGGGCCAAAATTGAAGTGGGTTTTTAATTAGAGGTCACTGAAGCACTCAGGACCATAAAACTGACCTGGCAAACAGACACCCCGGTCTGGATCGACCAGCGGCCCCTGCCAAACAACAAGCTGAGTGCCCTCAAAACCCTGATAGCTGCACAATTGCAAAAAGGTCACGTTAAGCCCACTAAACAGCCCTTGCACCCCCGGCTCTGACCTTGTGTGCCATCTCCAGGGGCTCCCCTCCCTTGATGAGGATGCCGTTCTGGGCGCCCACGCCGGTGCCCACCATGACGGCGGTGGGGGTGGCCAGCCCCAGGGAGCAGGGACAGGCGATGCACAGCACGGTGATGGAGGCCTGGAAGGCGAAGCGGATGATCACCTCTGCTGCTGAAATGCTCTTGTTGTAGCCCTGGGTGGGGAGGGGAGAAAGCAAAACAGGAGGAACGACGCGCTCGATTATGCGTTGGCGTGGAGGTTGGAAACGTCTGCTAGGTATTAATGCTAAAGTAAAGCACAAGCAAAGTATGCAAAACCTAAAATGGGAGGGTTTTTATCTTCTTTTCTTCTGTTAGAGCTGGGATTAATGCATGAGAGTGGGAATATTCATGTTGGGACTCACTGTTCATTCATTCTTATCTATAGTACAGCCTCACGAGTCACGAGCTCTAACAACCAAGGTAGAAAATGGAGCTGTCTCTAACTCTTGCCAAGGTTATTTAAGCATAAGCTACCCAATACCAAGATGACACTTATATTATCTATACTTTTAACCCAATAATTGACCACCCAAGGCCTGAAATGCGGACCTTTTTCACTCAATCATAAAAAAACACCTAAAACCAAGAACAAGAAGGTGAAGAAGGACTTGTCAGACAATGCCTTAAATTGTCCATATTGCTATATTAAATACATGTACCATATTAAATCCCCCATACATGTTACTATATACTAAAACCTTAAATTCTAAGCTTTCCACCCTGTGAGATCACACAATACTATTCAAACCACACACCTACAACCCCAGTGTTATTACTCAATTTTGGAAGCCTGTTCCATGGCCTCAGTTCAAATGTGGTGCTTGCCTGAGGGTCAGAGCTTTTTAGCACTGAAAGCCTGAAATTCTCAGCTTGCAGGGTTCCAACATAAGATGAATGATTAAATTAATGAATAATTAACCAACTCGTGTTTTATACTGCATCTACCCTCAACTCTTTTATTTTATAGGACATTTCCTAAAAAGATATGACATGCTACAACTCTTTAATGACACAGTGTAATAAAAAATATCAAAAATATATACAGTAGGGAAAAAAAACAGATACAAAGATGGCTTTCCTGGAAACTGAGAAATTCTAATCAGAAATAGTTTTGAAACAAGAAACCCTTAAGCAACCCTTAAGTCCAAGCTGGGATCTTGTCCATCTTCTGGAATTTATAATGAAGATGAATTCCATTGACTGCCAGGATGAATTTACACAGAGCTTAGTTGGAGCATGTGACAAGAGGGAATTCTTTTTCCCACAGAGGAGGGATGGACGGTGGGAAATTTTTGATGTTTAATATTTATGTCTTTTAATTAACTTTTTGTTTAATCCTAACTTACAAGAGTTGATTAATTACTGTGGATTCTCTTCAAGTATAAATGCAGGAATGATACATTATAAAAAATACATAATATAAAAAATGTAACAAGAGCAGTAATAGTCAGCAACTGCCTGCAAGGGTAATCTAGAAAGGGAACCACTGCAGCCTAATAGAACTACAAGGCTGTTTATTAAATATTTCAGAAGGTGTTTAAGGAGATTTACTTACCAGAAAGTATTTTTCCACTATTTCAAAATCCACAAACCCAATTATAATCCAGGCAAAAAGGGTAACCACAGAGACAGCCACAATAAAAGGAACGAAGTAGCCACTAAGTTTGTCTGCAAATTGCTGGATGGGAGCCTGGGAAGGAGAAACATCACTCAGCACCATCATGTTTGTGTCTGAAGGCACAGAACAGAAGAAGCACAGCTGCTGCTTGCAGCACACTTGGCTTGCCACACTTCATAATTACAGATTTACTTAATAGGAGGATGAGACTCGGCTCAGTAGACAGGATCAAAGTCCTTATTCATCAAGATCCTTTGTTATGCAGCTGCAATTCAAATCCAAGCAGTTTCAGCCACCCCTGCAGGGATTGGGTGTGCTGGAGCCTGCATGAGACAGCAAACCTCGTGTGTTAAATTGGATGATAGCTCTACCTTAGAGGTCTGGGCCTCCTCCACGAGTTTAACAATCTGGGACAGAGTGGTATCAGCTCCCACGTGGGTGGCAGAGATGAGAAGGGACCCGTTCTGGTTGATGGAGCCTGCAATAACTGTGCTGCCAGGCTTTTTGGTCACAGGCATGGCCTCACCTGAGGAAAGGGCAACAAGAGACACAACACTGCTGAAAAAGGCACCTTTGGGATGGCTGCCAGCTCCTAACGAGGGGGAGAACATCAGCTTCGACTTCCCCTCTGCAGATTTGTTTAAAGGAAAAGATTTTTACACCTGGAAGAGCAAATGCTGACCTGTGATGAGAGACTCATCCACCATGGAGTGTCCTTCAATAACACGGCCATCCACTGGGAATTTGCCTCCTGGCACCACTTTGACAATGTCACCTCTCTGGACCAGTTCCACATCCACTTGTTCCTCACTGGAATGGTGTAAATGTTTTATAAGAGATGGGAACTGGAGAGACCCAAGCAATGGAGCTGGCACTACACACAAAGCACAACCCCACTGACTGGCATTAGTGCATACCAAAACAATCACAAGAAAGTCATAGTGCTCTTTGAAATGGCCTATTTTATCATAATTTTATTTACTTTCCAGTTAAGAAAATCCACAAATTGTCTTATGACAGAAAAAAAAAAATCAGCAATAAACCAATAAACCAAAGCAGAGCAGTGTTAATTCTGCATTTTAATATTTTTATCTGCCAGCAAATATGAAGTTATTTGCTTCATAGTTCTATAGAACAGTAAAATTTGTCTGTGAATTAAGCATATTAACAAAAAAGGAACAACAGAAAAAGCAAATGATAAAGCAAGATACCTTAAAAGAACGTTATCAGGGCCCAAGGTAACAATAGTAGCTTCAGTAGCTTGTAATGAAATTAGTCTTGCCAGTGCTTCTGAGGTTTTACCCTAGAATAATAATTTTCATGTTTTTCTGACTATACTATTGAAAAAAATAAAGCTGGGTAAATGACAACTGCATGTGTTGCAATTTACCCTTTAAAAAAAAAAACCACTTTCTGCAAACAAGTCTGATCTTAAGTCAAACTTTCATTAGTTCAGTTATATAAAGACAATTTTACAACACAGAAGGTTATAAGAACCCAGCAAAGCTTTTGCCTGGGATGTTTTTACAAGGATGCCAGGATTGTGAGGTGATTCCCAGTGCCCTGGCTCCTGCCCTGCTCACCTTTGCCACGTGCTCCAGCCAGCGGCCCAGCGAGATGAACACGAACAGCATCGGGGGGGTGTCGAAGAAGGTGACGGGGTTCACCTTGGCCCTCTCAGCCATTGCCACCAGGAGGATGATGAAGGAGTAGAGGAAGGCAATGGATGTTGCCAGCACCACCAGCACGTCCATGTTGGCTGTGTTGTGCCTCAGGGCTCGGGAGGCCTGGATGTAGAAGTGCCACCCCCCGAACACCTGCAATGGCATTTCACGCGTCTCCAACACACAGCAGCAGCTTTTCCAGCTTGTTTGGGGTGTTTGTCCCTCTCCCTGAACAAAATCCCAGCTCTAGCCAGGGCTGAGGTCTTCCCACAGCACTCCTGGGTATTCCCAGTGCCCTCCCAGTGGGACTCAGGAGCTGCCTTGATGCCTTAAGTTTGAGCTTCCATGTTTTCCAGATTCTGTGCTGCCTAGGCTCTCCACAGCCTGCCCTCCCCTGAGAGACCCCAGCACCCATTATTGTGGCAACAGCAGAAGCACTAAAGAACCTCAAAAGCATTTTGTATCAGCATAATTGCATTCACTTTTCAAACTTAATTTCTTCATCACCTTCCCATTTGAGCATTTAAGCCTGACAAAGCAGGAGCTGTCACCACCCCACTCACCTGTACAGGGACACAGAATAAAAATGACAGCAAATTCATGACAGACAATCCTGGTAGGAGCTGGTACTCCAGGACCATGGAGGAGTGGAGGGCCTTCATCTTCTCAGTGCTCATGTTGTGATGCGTGTGAGCATCTGAGAGCTGGCTGTCCATCACCATCATGTAAATCATCAGCCCCATCACTGGGATACAGAAAACCAGGCTCACCACAAAAGACCTTTTCCACCTCAGATTTAAAAAGAGAAAAAAAAAAAAAAGGAAAAAATTTGTATTGCAGTCAAGTACTGGAGAAAATTTTAAGTAATAAATCTGAACAGTCACAGAAAAAAAATCATAAATTCATGATGAGTAACAAAGAAGAATTAAAGACGTTTATGGAATCTTAGTATGCTCAGGAATACTTACTGCCTGATTTCCTGTTTGTGATCCAGATGACTGGCAGATCTATCCTTTTTTACTAAGGAAGTAGTAAAACCTAAATCCTAAGGGGAAAAAAAAAGCACAATAATAAAAAGAGAACAATCAGTTCTAAAATGCACTTTGTGCTCAGTTATTGCCAAATTACTGATGGTACCAGTCTCACCTTTGATTAACTTTATTAACATTTCTGATATAAAATGTTATTATAGTTTACTCTTGTCTGTTACTACTGTTTACTTACTTTCCAAAAAGAGAAAAGCAATGGGATGTAGAAATTAACCTTTCTGGAATAAAATACTATTCTAAAATATGGCTTTCCAAAATAGTTGTTCCTAAAGCACAGAATTTGAGAAACTGAAGGAGAAGGCTGAGAAACTCATTTCACTTCTCACCTGCTACAGTAATTTATTTTTAAATAAATGTGCTTTATTTTTGTACAAACCTATAGCTGGTATCTCCAAGTCTACCATGACCTGGCTTTCACACTATTTATTTTTTAAAACTTTGCCTAAGTCGTAACAGCATTTTTAAGCCAGAACACACAAATTAGCTGCAGAAACCTGCACTAGGAAAGAAGATGCAAGGAGAGAGACCTGTTTTTTTTCTTTAACAGCCTTTCCTCCTGAGGTGTGTAACTCTTCCAAGGACACTGGATGTTTTAGGAGACTTGGTGCCCAGATGAAACTCACCTTTATCACTTGTATGACATCTCGAGGACCAACGATCTCAGGGTCATACTTGATGTGGGCTTTGTTGGTCGCAAGAGCTACGGAGCAGTACAGAACACCATTGGTCTTCATCAGGGTGGATTCTATCTTGTGCACACAGGAGGCACAGGTCATCCCTCTCACCTGCAAAATAAAGGGTTTTTTCCTGTTAGCAAAGCCCAGCTTACCTGGCAAAAGTATCTTAACGAGTAGGAGAAGTGCTTGTGACTATGCTGCATTATTTATTGCTTTGATCTGGGGTGTGAGCACTGTAGAATCAAACAGTTTGGGCTGGAAGGGTCCTTAAAGACCATCCAGTTCCAGCCCCTGCCATGGGCAGAGATGCCTCCCATAAAGTCATGTTGCTCAGGGCCCCCTCCAACCCTTCTAGAGGAAGCACAGCACAGGAACAAGGTTATTAAGCCCTGCCAAAGCTCTGTTGGATTTTCAGTCTCAGAGCTGGGGGACAATGAGCTACACTCAGCTTCAAAAAGAAAAAGAATGAGTAAATTCAGACAACAGGAAGACCAGACAAAAATACAGGAATATTTCTCTGCATTTTCAATGCAGTAGTAGTGAGCCAGCACAGTTTGCAGGACAAGATAAAGGTATGTATGTGATACATACCTGATATACCCTTATAGTTAATTTCTTAAAATTAATTGCTATTACAAGATTAAACCCAAGGAAGTGGACACTAACACAGGCACATCCAACAGATAAAAGCAATTAAAAGCTGAGGGTGGCTGGGTTTAATGATCAGCTTACCACAAGTTCCAGAATGCCATCTCCTTCCCCACAGTTCTCCATCACGGTGGCTCCGAAGCCCAGCTCCCGAATGAGCTCTGCGATGGCTGCAGGGTGAATGACAGCAGGGTTGTACCTCACCTCTGCCTTCCCTGCCATCAGGGCAACAAGGATCGAGTGGATTCCTGGCAAACAAGATGTGGGAGGGGCACATCAGGCTTAGGGAACATCCTGTGTTTATTGGCATGTGAGGGCACAAGTTATTGAAATTGGGAAGGTTTCTGTGTTGTATAGAAAGGAGAACATCCTCGTGTTTGGAAGCTACAGCAGCACCTCAGTGCAGGTGTGACAGATGAAAGCATCACTCCACATGAGTAACATGCCTTTAACGGTCTAATTACATTTTCTCCATGCTCTAGGAAAAATTATCTATTTTTCCTTAAAGTAGTTCTTCTAAAACACAGTGCTGTATATTTCTCTGATCTGCATTTACCATTTCTGGAAGCCTTTTTTAAGGAGAACCTGTATGAGAAAGGGCAGATCTAACAGTGCAATCCCATTGAGCACTGAGAGGATTTAGATTCATTCCTTTTCTAGGATGAAAAAAATTAAAATTCAGGCTGACTCGAAACCCATCCATCTTCATTACAATAATTAAACACAGTCTGCATTAATGACTCTGTTACATCACAGTCATGCTGCTGTTTGTTCCTGCAAATACAATCACAGACACCACTGCCCCGACTAGCAGAGCTAAAATTAACCTGTGTCCCTTTCATCCACTCACACTGTCCCTTCTCACAGCTCCCTAAAGCACACATCTGCTTCTGCTGCACACCTGGGAATCTCCCTCCAGTAGGACAGAGCTGTTTTACCTTCAAAAGGATCCCCTATTTGATCCCAATATTCTTTGGAGCACTCAGCTGCTGCTTTTGCAAGAGCAGTGTCTGGGCAGCACGTCCATAAAGCAGCAAGGATGTCCCTGTTCCCACCCTATGGGCCAGAGGCGAGGAGGAACACCTGTCCTGACAACCCACCCCTTAAAAACACTGCAAAAGCCAGATGGATTCTCCAAACAAATCCCAGGAATTGTAACAGCCCACAGTGACACACATCTCACCATCCTCCCTTCTCAGGTTCCTCTCGATGTTGGCCACACACGAGGCACACGTCATTCCTGTGACCTGCACGTAGCACTTGGAGATGGTCTTGCTCTCCTGCCTGCCAAGGTGGGCTGGTGACACTTTGGAGGGTGGCTCAGGCTTGTGAGAGTCCAGCTGTGCTTCAGGTTGGGGCTGAGCTTTGGCCACAGGGAGCTGTGCCTTTGCTGGAAAGGAGATGGCAGTTTGTGACACTGAACAGCCAGTGCTGCTGTGCCACACTGCTGTTCACTGAGGCTGGGAAGGAGATGGTCATTGTACACACCTTGTCACTCTGACCCATCCACCCCCCTGTCAGTGAAGAGTCAGCAAAAGAAAACAAGACAAAGGTGGGCCCCTGATTAACTTATTGGTTTGTTACTATTTTTCCTTTTGCCTTTCCTCATTGCCCTTGTTCTGTTGCACACCCATTGTCCTCTCCTGTAGCTGTAAGCAAAACCTCTGCTTTGCAGCCTTAGTTTTACAGTTTTATTGACTTTAGCTGGAGCACAAAGCTGAACTTGTAAGCAAGTGCATGTTTCATAAGCAAAATCAGTGTTTTTAACCTTAGAGAGGGGGTCTGGAACTACAGGCTCCTTAAAGCAGTTCAGGAGATGCTCTGTGCAGGAACAGGGTGAAAAAGATTAAATGTGAGCACCCAACCACTTCTGCAGTTATTAACCAAAAACAGCATTTATCTGATATATTTTTATTACCAGACACCTCAATCATTTGAATCTATCTGATGTATTAAAGGATGTGCACATTATCTTTAATGATGTCAGCACTGAAGATGTAAAGCTTCTCTTGGCAAGCACAAAGTGAATGTCAGCTGCTAAATTTCATCTTGGGTGGTACCAAATCTTAAAACTGCACAATTCTTGTAAATTGAAAAGTGTTTCAGATGTTTTTACCTGGAAGAGATGCATCAAATCCCATATCTTCTATTGAGGACCTCAAGTCTTCTGGGCTTGTTTGCAGTGGGTCATACTCTATAGTCCCATTTCCATTTGGGAGAGAGACCTGCACAGATCTCACACCTGCCTTTTGGGACAGCACTCCCTCGATGGACTGCACACAGGAGCTGCAAGTCATGCCCTCAATATTGATCACAACAACTTGAGAGAGGGGGTGGCTGGGATCCTTGGAAGCAGGGTGAGGTTTCAGTGGAGATGCCAGCGTGGGGAGAAGTGCCAGGTTCTCATGCTCCTCAGGAAGGCTGACTCTGAACCTGTCTGGAGACACATTCTCCACAGCTTTCCTCAGCATTTCTATGCTAATTAAGCCTGGGTTGTAGTTTATAGCAGCAGATTTGTTCTCTAAAGAAACCACGACGCTCGTCACTGCCGGGAGTGCAGATACGGTGCTCTGGATGTTGAGGACACAGGAATTGCAGTGCATCCCCTCAACTCTGAACACAACTGTCTTTGTGCCAGTCTCACTGGAGTTTTCTCTCTGTGATGCCTCAGAGCTTATGGGCTGAGCATTCCTCAGCTTTTCCAGGTCAATCCCACTGAGCTTCAGGGGTCTAGGCTGCTTTTTGAAGGTTGCTGTGAAACCTGCCTCTTCAATTTGCTGTTTTATTTCTTCTGCTGTGATTAGAGGAGGCTGGTAGACAACAACAGCTTCCTTATTGTCCAGGGACACTGGAAATTAATCAATAAAATAAGTGTGTGTCACTGCCCTAAGCATAATAAGCACATCACAGGATCTTGCCAAAGCTTTCCAGCAACACTTTAAATGGTCAGAAATGTAACTGCAACAGAAAGGAGATTTCATTGGTTTGGTAAAGATCAAACAACTTAGTTCTTCAACCAGTTTTTGTCTAGTACTACAACAATTTTCAACTCCTCCTCAAATTTTTGATCTTTCCCAGGATTTTCACAAATGGCATCACTACCTCTTACTGAATTTATCCTTGTTTTGGGGTCTATGGCAAAACACTCATCCCAAAGCTAACTATATCAGTAAGCTGGTCTTGCCTTTTACATTTTTAATTGGACAGAAAATATGAACTGTTATTAATTTCAATTTCAAAAAGATATCTGTTATTAGAGATTTCTAGAACTGGTAACAAAATTGTGGAACACAACTACTCCAGGCTCCCTACCAAATACAAAACAAGCACTGAACATCATCACACATGTAACAGCCACATCCTTCCCACAATGTGGGCTCCTTTCTTTATTTCTAGTCCACATTAAAAACATAATTAAATACCCAGTCCCACAAAGAGTCACTGTCACACTCAGCTGTGTCATCTAAAACCTGAAACGCCACCAGAGGACAAAGAGCACGGCCAGCCTCGATTTACATAAAAACTCACTAAGGTTGTACTTCTAATCTGTTGAATCCCTTGCAATTTGCCAGCTTCAATTTACATAAAAACACACTAAAGTTTTACCTCTAATCCTCTGCATTCCCTGCAGTTTGCCAAGCTTCCCCTCGATGGTGCTGGTGCAGGAGTGACAGGTCATCCCTTCGACTCTGAGGCGCAGCACAGCGCTGCTCACCTGGGACCAGCTGGAATCTCCCCAAATTCCAGGGGTTACTTCTGGCACAGAGATGTTCAAATCTACTCCTGGGACCATCTGGGTAATGTGCTTGCCATTGGTGATGGAAGGGATGAAAGTCACCACTGCAGTTCTTTGATCCGAGGACACTTTCACATCCACGATCCCTTTGTTCTTCAGCAGCGTGGCACAAACCTGCCTGGGAGTTAGGGCTGACTGGGCAGGGAGGGTGAGGAAAACTGTGTCAGGTAGAACAGGTTGTGGGTTTGAATCAGCCAGGGTAGCATCGAATCCCATGTCACAGATGGCTTCCTGCAGAGTCACTGGAGTTTGCAGCTTGGAGTTGTAGATGACGACAGCGTTCTTGTCCTCCAGAGAGACCTCGAGGGGATAAACAAAGCAACTGAGCAAAGTGCAACACAAAGGACTGGGAACTGACCCTGCACCAGGCTAGAAACTGCTTTTACTTGCAAAGATTTGCAGTATTTGTCCAGTATAACTTCCACTACTCACCTCAGAGAACAAAGCCACCACTGAGTGACTCCTGCTCTCCTGTGCAACAACAGGGCTGGAGAGAACAGATCCCACTCCCAGCTCCAGAATCCTTCAGGAGTCTGTCTGAAGTCTGTCTGGCCACTTCTACTTGCAACACCCAGACAGCACCAACGCATTTAATGAAACTTCCAGAGCCAAAGTCACTTCAATTAGAGTGACTAAGCCAATTGAATCCCCGGAGCAGAACAGCCCACAGAAGCAATTCGAATCAGTTAGCAGTAATTCTAATGCAGTTAGGAGTAACTGCCCTCAGGCTACAGGGATGGAAGAAAAGACTCTTGGAAAAAAAACCACAGCTTTAAGCAGCAGTGAAAGGAGCCCAGCATTTCCAGGCAATGAAGGCACAGGCTGCTAACTTGCTGTGAGCAAAAAGCTGCATCAGACCTCCAACACTCACTCTAAACACATGATATGTGATGAACATTAAAGAAGCTGCTTTTCCTCCCTCTGTACATTTAGGTGATCCAGAGACATCCTCGTTTGGTAATGACCTTTCCCATCTGATGGTACACATAGCCTCAATTTAATTTGCTCCCAACAGATGATATATCAAACACAGTAATTGCAGTTTCCAAAAGAAAAAACTAATGCCTGCCAGAGACCCAACACATTATCAATTCAATTCTATCTTTCTTCTGGGCAAAGGTACAACCTGAAGACCACAAACATTATTAAATTATATCAGTTAAACCAATTTAAGAACCACCTTTCCTCATTTCTGTCCCAATTATGGGCTTTAGCAGAATTAGCAACATGGACATTTATTGGTTTCATTGCAGAATAACCTAAAAGCAGCTGTTTGTCTGTATTAGTCATCTAACATCCATGTCCCTTGCTGATTGAATTCATAATCACTAAACAAAACTCTGCTTTACTATTCCCAGAGAATTTTCTGAATCAGCTGATCTGCCTACACTGAAGCTCTGATGCTATAAAAAAGGATAATCACTAAATATCAAACTCCTAAAGTTTCTTCAGAGTCCTGCTCTACTCAGACTAAAGTTTTGCAATGTATCTTTTGAAACAGCATTCAGCTTTGGGATAAGGCATTTGCCTAAAAACCTAAATACAAAATAATACTGTCTTAATACTGTCCTTTTAAAATCCTAATTCATTCCTTATGTAAAAGACACTAGGGATGCACATTGTATAAATCTCCCTATCCTATCCAAAGTCACCTGTGTACTCTCAGAAATCACCTGAGAAAACACAAGGCTGACAAAATGCCATGTTTTGCTAGAATAAGGAGAAAGAGAAGATTCTGAAATCAGATTGTTTGGGGACATTATTTTACAGGCTGCTTTTAGCCTTTACCTGGGTTCATGCTTGCAGACACCAGTGATTTGTCTGGCCACGCACAGGGGGCTGTTCAGAGCTCCAGGGCTCTGCTCTCACAGCACAGACTCACTTAAAGCTCCTTTATAGCTGAAGGAAGGTGAAAAATGATCTGTCTTGTAAATTTTGCTGCTTTTCACCAAAGTTTCTGTTCACAAACTCCTATCTCAGGCCACAGGGAACTGCTGTGAGCTGTGCAGCACCTGCTCTGCAGGGGAAGTGCACCACAATGGGTCTTGCAAAACCAGCTCCAGACAATGATCACACACACCCCAAATTAAAACTGTGCCCAGTTCTGGGAAGGCAAGCGTTCACCTAAGATATCCCCACTAAAACAGGAGTTAACTGTTAATAAAACAGGAAGAAATTATTTTCTTTGGAGTAAAATCAACAACGACAGAATGTAACAGGATGCTTTCAGAACACAGCTACTAAATAAATAAACTTTTCAATTTTCTGTTGTTAGAACTGTTCTTTCTAGCACTGGCTGGGTCACAAAATTCACAGGAGTCTCCCAGCTCTTAAATTACTTCCATTATTAAAACTACTGTAAAGTTGTGTATTCTGCAAGGGTGATCAGCTCACCCTGGAATATTCTACAGTCCAATATTTTGCCCATGACAGAAGAAAGACTAACAAAGCTGGTATTTCCTCTGAGTTAAGAAAGAAGTTAAAAAACTAAGTCAGGCAAAGAAAGCCTGAATTAGGACAATCCCCGTTCTTGCCTTTTTTTTTCCAATTACTTCACAGTACTGAATTAATTGTAAAGCAGAAAATTAATTAAAAGCAACAATGACTTAACTCCCACTGCAGTGAAGCAAGCACCTGTTTTTCTCTTATTTACCAGAAAAAAACCCAATGGACCTCCAACATCAGCCAGCCAAAAAACACAGAGAATAAACTCCTCCTCCACTATTTTCCTCTCTCAGAACACAACTTATCATGGTTTCTCATGCCAACCTTTGCTGGAAGCAGTGCTAGAGTCCCTTACTTTAATGTTATGGATGCCATCCATCTTCCCAAGGTGCTGCTCGATGCTCTGGACACAGGAGTTGCAGGTCATGCCCTCCACGCCGATGGCCACGGATTTTGTCTCCATTGTCAGTTTCTACTCAGGTCTTCTCATTGCTGGTGGCTGAAAACAAGGAGGACATCAGCTCCTAAAGGATTTCACAGAGATTGAAATGAAAACAGGGATGTAGTGGAAGGAGTCCCCGTGGCAGGGGTTGGAATGAGAGGAGCTTCCAGGTCCCTTCCAATCCAAACCATTCTGGGATTTAACAGAGGACCTCCTTCACCACATGTAACTCTGGCAGATGTTAAAATCTGAGCAGAAATCAACAGAATGGAAAACTTCATGTATTTATTCCCATGAATTTTCAAAAAGAGAAAGTGTTCAGACACCTATTATTAGATTTGGGCTGCACTGGAGATCATTTAATTACATGTAGCAAGCTGTGATTCATTGGTGTGAGATATTAAATTATAGGGAGAAGCAGGGGAGAGAGAGAGAGAGAGAGAGAGCAGCTCTTGGAATGCTGAAACAAGAGGATGGCACAGCTCTGTTTTTCCACATTTCTCTCTCAGATATTGCCCTATGTTTGCAACAACAAGTGATACTGAAATCAGCCCAGGAAGCAAATCAAGCTTTTTGCCACACCTCATTCAGAAAGGTCTCATTTCTGTTCCTCTGAAGAGTTTAATTACTACTTTTGCTCATAAAAACAAGTCCAGAAAAAAATAATTACTGAACCTAAATGAAATTGTAGAAAGAATAGCAAATGGAAAGGACTTCTTTTGCCCAATGCATAAACTCTTAAGTAAATGAGGGGGAAAGAGGGCAAAAGAAGCAAAACTCCAGATTTTTGTTAATATTTTGAAAAAAGTAGTGCAAGGTTTCATTGACAGTAAGGTTAGTGACCAGGGAAATGATCACAGTTAATGTCTGGCAGCAATGGAAGCAGGAGCAAAATCTGATGAGTAATTGAGGAGCTGAAGGGAAGCACAAGCTTAACTTGTCTTCTTACCCTGAGGACTTATCCTAGAAAACTCAATTACACTGATGTTTAGTAAAATGATTTTTTCCTGCTCCATGGTGACATTTCCAGATTGTTCCCTGTTCCAGAGGGCCTGGAGGGTTCTGCTTTCACTTTGAGACGTGCCACAAACCATGTAAGAACACAAGGAAGCTTCATCACAGAAGCTTCATCAGGTTTAGCTCCCTGATGCACAAAAACTAAATGCTGAACTTAATTAACAAGCAGTGAAAGAAGTACAAAGCTGGGAAATTGACTTTTCCAATAGATTAAATACATCTCATCCCTGCTAGGAACAGAAATAAGACAACTTCTACCTGAGGAGTTACTACAGATCTCACTTCTCCCCTGCTCTTACAAGAGCTGAGTTATTGCAAACACTCAATATTTGTGTGTGAATACCCACACATTACAGAAATGTAGAACTGTCACAAGAATTATCAACCAACAGCAAAGTATATTTTAAGCAAATTTCATTCAGCAGCCCCTTTTTCAGGCTGATTTGCACACTCAGGAGATACAAAATACTCCAGAACCCACTGACTACCTAAGACAACACCTGCTCTCCTGTCATGCTGTTGCAATGGGCTCCTCTGTGCTTCCCCCAGCTCTTCCCTGAGGAATGCTCACTCCACACCCAGCAAACAAGGACAGCATTGTGACTCCACAGCCAGGGACACACCAACATTCCCACAAGCCTGAAATACAAATAAAGTTGCAAAGAGCACTTGACATCCAGGGAACTTTGTGAGCACAAGCAGGCAGAGTTGGACTGAAATCAGACATCACAGAATCAATCTGCACTCTGCTAAGGTTTGGAGAGGTGTGAATTTAAAAGCATTTCAGGTACATGAGCAACTTGAACTGCCCTGTTACTGTACTTGGAAAACAAAAACAAAGTGAGGAGACACTTTGGCTGTGAGCTGCTGTCTAAAATAATCAAAGGCTGGCAGGATGCTGCCATGGAGGAGAGCTGGGGTACAGCTGTGAGCCAGGGAAATCCTGCTGAGCTCCTGGCTGCCCTGCCTGGGCCTTGGTTTAAGAGACTCAGCTGCAAATACAATAATTGCCATCTTTACAAAACCAGGATACAATGTTAAAGGTTCTCTGTCAAACAAACAGCAGCCACACTGGCAGTACACTGAATTAGCACAGATCACAGTAACCAGCAGCACTGCTACCAAATGCCCGCCAATGCATTAAAACTCCCATTGTTTAAATATGTAAAAATTACATTAAACTTCTTTCACATCTGTTATTATTATAGTTTTTATGGGCAAAGTGTTTCCTCCATTTTCTCAGCCTGTTTCCTTGCCCTTCTGCTGTTCATTCATAAACACAGCAGAGAAAACCATTTCCTGGAAGAGGCTGCAATTCAAATAAAAACCATAGAGGCATAAGAAAAAAAAAATTTTAATTTCTTTTTCCTTTTTCACCCCCTCAATGCCCTGAAGTACTGAAACCAGAACTTCCATCACTAGAATTTATCTGTTGGACCAAACTGGCTCTTCCTTTTTGTTCTCTGACCTTCAGTTAAGAGTGAGCAGATCCCTCTGACAAGAGCATCACTCACAGCTCCCTGGTGCTGGGGAAGACAACCAAGATGGATTTTTATTTGCTTTGTTGCAGGTTGCTAACAGTTTTTATACTAATTTCAAGAACAGGTTGCTCTCTAAAAAATGACATGTCCAAATCTAATGAGCAATACTGGTCTCTTCAATCAGTCATGTGGTATTATTAATATTAATTACGAATTGTTAATGAGCTGTTTCTCATCTCTGTTTTCTGTACAACCTTGCTGAAATTTCCAAAAGCCAAACTGTGAAATTTCCAGTGTTCCTGAAGCTTCAAAGAGATCTTGTTCTCAGAAGGAAATACAGGGTTATACAAAGTGACTCTAAATAGACAAATTCCTTTTTCTTTCCCTTGCAAAATTCCCAGGACAACCAAGTAAATTTAAATTTAATCTGAGGATGTATTCTGCCTTGTCATATTCATTTCATTTCTGATGCTCTGCCTCCCTTACAAGTGATTCAAGGTAGAAAGAATCTGGCTGAAACGTGAATGAAATATTTGTCATATTTCCTCCTGACAACTTTAAATTAAGGAAGTCCATGACTAAGCAGACTGAAAATACCTGCTACACTGATTAATTAGGACTAGATGCACACCAAAGATACACAAATATTAACAATTTAATCATAGTTCTCCTCATCTGGGTTAGCATCTTCCTAAGTTTACATGAAAATAGACTTAGAAGTCAAAATATCTGCAGCAATCCATAAATTCCACATCAATGGCTTGTGCAGGTTAGCATGGTCACATCCTTTCAATGATAATGTATTTTCTTATAGTCCTTCAAGAAAAGACTTGAAGTCTTAAAAACACCTGAGATGCTAAATTATGGATTACACAGGTTTTAGAGAAAAAAGAATGCTTGTATCCTTAACCAATGCATTGCTCCATCTATAAAACACATTTACCATCAATTAGTAAAGAATTCCAGGAATTGACAACACAAAGAAATGGCAGTTCCTTTTACAAGTTACCAGCTCTGTTCCCCCTTTTTTTTTTTTGAAGAAAGTCAGTTAGTGTTTCTATGAAGCAAATGAAGCAATAGAATGAGGTGATTTCTACTTCCAACAGAAATTCCTCCCCATGGAAGGGAAAATTCAAAAGTGATCAAGCACAAGGGGAGTGAGACACTCTTCCATCTCTCTAAATAGTTTTTTGATGTGTTAACACGTGTCATTGTAAGTAAAATACCTGCAGAAATAAGGCTTGATGGGGACAAAGTTAAGTAATTCATAAACCCCCACTATCAAAAAAAGAAAATTTAAAAAAATGAGCAACGGAAAGAGGAAGTTACACCACTAAAAACTCAAGAGTCCCATTTAACCCTAAAAAAGTCACTTTGATGCTTCAAATATCTGAGCACACCCAAGCATCACAGAGCAGCAGAGCTGTGTGCCCCACAGACACACTTTGTGCCAGTTTTGGAATTAGCAGGCATACAACCAGGAAAGACAGATTCTTCTGGTTACCTGTGCAGCTCCAGTTTTCACCAGTTTATAATTACCTTGAATTTATAGCTGCTGAAATTAAGAGGTCACAGCTTGGCAAATACCACACAAATGCCAGCAACAGAACCTCGCAGGTTTAATTACAACCTTTGGGTTTTATTAAATTTCTAAATGGCCAAGTGCTACTTAGCTCTATTTATGGCAGCAGAAAGCTAAATTACTTATTACATTAAATGGAAAAAAGGTACCTGTCCCTCAGTGTCTGCAGGAACCTATGGAAAAGAGCAAAGGGCAGGAAAGGGAAAAAGCTGCATCATCTCACCTTTAGGCTTGAAAAGTGCTACAGGAGATGGATCCAGCAGGGAAGAAGGTTTTATAGGGTTCATGTGCAAACAGAGCCATTGGAAAGTGTGACTAGATAGGAGATATGTATGGGAGGCCCATGGACAGATGGGGCTTAATCATTGAGAGAGAAACTGTGCATCTGCAATAAATGTCACAGCTACGTGACACTTGAAACAGGCTGTAATTCATGTTGCTCAAGACTTGAACAAGCCTTGCTTGGTCAGCGGAGGGTGGAAATTGCTCTCAGGGAATTCATTTCTATACCAACTGCATGGGGGAAACAAAGCACAAATTGAAAACATTCTGCTTCACTTTAATGAGTTTTACAGTACTTGAGAGAAATTCTTAGCAAATCTTTTAACTTGTTCTTGGCTTTTCACAACCTCCTGAAGTCAGATTTTTGGAGAATGTGAATGTTTCCTTGGAAGAATCATAGGAAATGTTATGAGTAGAATACAATTTATAACCCCTGGTTATGTGAACATACCAGGGTCAACAGGGGCTCCTCAGCCTTAAGCTTGGTCTCAAAGTACTCAGCAGAACAATGTGGAATGCATTATACAGTAAAAATAAGAAGGGTAAGACAGCAAACTACATATCATGTTAGCTTTTGCTTCCCTGCTTTGCCACCTGGGAAGGAAAAAAAGCTTCAGGTCTTTTCTCTACTAAGAAAATACATTATTATTATTAATTTCTAATCAAACTGTGCTTGTGGTCACACAGGGCATTGTCATTCACACCAAGTCCCACACTATTAAATCTTTGCCTGTTTACATCCACACAATTCAGTAAGTATTTAAATACAGAAACTCAACTTTTGCCAACTGCAAGAACGATTTTAAGACTTAAGATTGTAACTTTACACTACTTACATACAATTTCCAGAACATGAACACAGGGAGGCAACAGTTGTGTTGCTCCTGCTCATTTCCGTGATATTTCGCCCCAAAGCATCATCAACAACTATTAGCCCTTTTCTAGAATATCCACGCTATGCTTTTAATTAGAAAAAGGTGCTTGTGCACAGAGTGCTGCCATCATAAGGTGACATAAGAATAAACTTCCTAAGTAAGGTGTTTCAGAGGGACAAGCTGAACAGCCCAGAACTGGAACAGGAGCTCAGTGACTCATGCGCTCAGAGACTTTCTCTGGCCATTGACAGGAGCACAAGCGGGACTTTTCCAAGCGAGGGCAGACTGCCTGCTGCCAGGACCCGAACGCGGATGCTCCCCGGTAAGCACAGCCCGCCGGAGCCCCGGGAGCGGAGCCGGGCCCCGCTGAACCCCCGGGGGCTGCGGGGAAGCGGCTGGGCAGAAAACGCCGCTCGGGCTCCGGGGCTCGCTGGGACACGGAGATGCCGCCGAGGCGCTTTGGGGGTGAACCCCCGGGGCACCCCCGATCCCCCCGGGATGCGGGCACCCTCACACACCGGAGGGCCCCTCCAAGGAGCTGGAGGGACCCCGGCCGAGCCGGGCGTGTTTGGGGCGCGGACCCTCCCCTGCCCTCCCGCCT